>VHZZ01000291.1:145440-162813 GCA_009801015.1 Silene noctiflora
TGATTGTTGTGTTCGGACATGCTTTAAAGGTAGCCTCTGAGTCGAACACTTGTTTGCCCATATGTTGATCCTATTGGACACTAGTGGTGAGATGCAAACCACTAGTTCCGATATGATTCTCTTGTGTGAATCATTACTCATCTCATTAATGTTGATATCATGTTATCATGTATTACTCATAATTTATGAATTCTCACATGTTAATACCTTTATTCATGTATTACTAACCTCTCTTATTTCTTTATGATGATCATTATTGTTGTCTATGTGTTTCTCATTCTATCGTGGCTGGGAGGACCTTGAGTTACTCCCCACTGACTGTGGCATTCATGTTTTCATGAATGATAGATACTAGTTGGTGACTAATTGCGGTAAGACGGTGGCTAGCGAACATTTTTCACCTAGGCCTTAGTTGCCGATTAGTAGACTTACCTTTTATTATTGATTGTTATTCGTGGGATATGTTTTCCCTAACAATCTTTATTTTGCCGGATTGTATAACTTATCTATTGCTTTTACTTTGCGCTTTAGTTATGATGATGACGCTTCGCTTGAAACTCATAAAAGTTTTAAAAATATCGTATTTCCGCAGCATTTATTCGTTCTTATGTTATATTTTGGTGTCTTAAAATAGCGGGGTGTCACAACCAATGCCCGACCCCATCTTCCGTGCCATTCACCGAACCACCCCCTTTTTGCCATCCTCAACCTACTCCAGTTCCACCTTGGTCCCAATATCAACAAGGTGAGGGATCATCTATTCAACCACCGCAATATTTTCCCCTTGACCCCTCTTTGATTAAGTTCATGGAGGACATGACCTTGGCCTCCCAAGTGGTGGCTAGTGAGCGAGAGGTGTTACGGAGGAAGCTTGATCGGATCTACGTTGATTAAGCGGTAGGCCAATACCCAATCTATGATGGCATTAGTAGGCGGGGTTACCGGGAGGCTAATGACCCTCATCCTTCCTAGTTCATTTGACCCGACGGAGGCTATCTGAGTCATGATGGGGGGAGAGTCCATGGTGATCTCAACTTGCAAGACAATTATTTCTCCTCCTCTATCTTCCCTCAGCAACCTGTCCATGAAGATGAGTAGAAGGCGGCGCAGAATACGCAGTGGTTTGATAGCATCGTCTCGTTCCTTGGTAGCGGGAGTGGAGGTGGTGGAATAGGGGGTGAGCATATGGAGTCCAGTCACGGTGGAGATAAGACTGGAGATGTCGAGGCGACCCCTATGACTACCGACGAGCTAGTGAGCAGTTGTACTCTCTTCTCGAGATAGGTGGATCCTTAGGCGGCCATGGTGTGGCCCGTTCCCGCTCCCTTGCAATCCAAAACAAGTATGAATCCCTTGAATCCAACTTTTTTATTTGTGCATATTAGCTTAGAATTGCATTTAGGTAGATTGTATCGTATGTCATGTAGTTGCATTCATTTAGTTTTGCATTTAGATATTCAATTTCATGTAACATATGCGTTCATATAAAAAATGCATTTATTTAGGATAGACTTGCATTGTTTTTAAAGTTAGCATGTATAATAGCATCGTGCATTGCATTTTTCATTCAAAACTCAAAAAAAAAAAAAAAAAAATTGAAAAATCACAAAAACAAGTCATTTAATTTTCTAATTTCCTCCACATATTTATTTCCGAATGGAATTATGTAAATAAATAAGTGTGGGGAGGAAATTCCCATATTTAAAAACACCAAAAACATGTATTTCTTATAAAAATTCCAAAAATATGCTTTTTCAATTTGAAAAATGCTTAAAACTCCAAAAATACGTCTTTCTTTTTCTCATTTCCTCCTTATACTTTGTTCCATTGAGGACAATGTAAATATTAAGTGTGGGGAGGAAAATATCCACTTTGTGAATATTTGTATATATTTGTTCATTATCTTTTGTAAATTTGATAAAAAAATTTAAAAAATGCCTAAACATTAAAAAATCTCAAAAACATGTCATTTATTTACTTGCATTGTATATATATTTGTGTTTGGCTAACAAAATGGCATAGTTACATTGAGTTTTCGAGGAAAAAAAAAAGATTAGAAGACCGCTTGGGATAGACGTTCCTATATCTTTCTCCTTTTCCGTTCTTTCTCTTTTTACATTGTTGTATAATATGGAGGAGAATGGGATTTTGTGCCTTGGATGTTCCCTTTGGGAACTTGTGGTTGATGTGGTTGATGTGCTATTAGGTTTCGTCAAACTTGTTGCATGTTTCATTTCATGTTTGTTTAAATTCCTGCATGCATTGTCACATGTATATATGTGTTGTGTTTCCTTATGTTGTATTAAGTTTTTATATAAATGTTTTTATCAAATGTGGTCTAGGGAGGGAGCATGATACCCCCATGATGAAACACGTTCCAACTGTACCTTCCCCCTCCTCATGGCTCACGCCCGTGTCCTAACGGTTAGTTTTTGGGAAAAAGAGCATGTCCATCAAGTCTTGACCGCCCCGTGAGACCGAGAGGACCGTACGCTAGGCCTAGACTTCGACCTATCTACTCAAATGTGAGGTTTAGAGCCTCCCGTGGGTCGATTACATCCATACCCGACCCCCGTTTAGGATTGTGAGTAGGCCTCCTTGTGTTGCGTGTCATATCAAGACGCACAAGTGTGTCATTCATTCCTTAGACCGTGAGATGTCCTATTTTTTTGCACATATTGTGAAACAAACTCGTTGCATGCATTCAATTTAGCCTCACACTGCCATATTAAGCCTTTGTTTTGACCCTTTAGATTAGGACCGCCTTTCGTTTGACCCCTTTTGAGCCTAAGCCTTCCCTTTGGCATATCCATCATATAAACTACATCCCAAAAACAACCTTCCTTGATCAAGAAGTTGTCATGTGTGTGTTGTCGATTGAGGATGGGTTATCTTGTCCTAATTTGCTGGGTTTACGCGTAACCCATTTGAGCTGAAACTTTCGGTTTACATTTGTATCTATTTGATGTGTACATATTTGATGTGTACATATTAGTTGAGAAAAAGAAAAAAAAAAGAGAAAATAGAAACGAAGAAAAAGCTTTGAAAAAGAACAAAAAGAGACAGCAAAAGAGACAGCATTTATATCTATTTGATGTGTACATATTAGTTGAGAAAATTAAAAGAAAAGATAAAGAGCTAGCAACACCCCTACTCATTATTTAAGGGGTAGAAAAAGTCGTTGCTAAATAAATGGGCAAATGATGTTTTTCCAAATGAGTTGTGCTTTCAAGTTGGGTGAAATTTGGGGACAATTTTCATTAATTTACGGTCCCTCATTTGTTGTAATAAAGTTGGGTTGAGCGTAATTTTGACAATTTCTTGATATATAACTCCACATGATCCATAAAGGTGTTTGCACCAATCCTGTTTTGAACTATCCCTAAGCCCCATTACGACCCTTTGTTTCACTTTGTGTGCATTCTCCCTTTTTTTCATCTCATATGGCCTTAGGATAGGATTACACATTAGATTGCGGGCACGCTTCATCAGTCGTAGTAGGAGAGTGTTTTGGTTAATTTTTGCACAAAAACACCTGTTCTTCAAATGTGTAACGAGTGAAAACCGCGAGGAAGATGGTAGTCTTCGTGCCCTAGTCATGGATACCTCTCAGTTGAATCTTGAGTCGAGTCACGTAATTATTGGAGGACTAGCTTTGCTTCCCCTTTCCCGCCTTATAATGTGTTTTTTTGGCCTTTGTGGTCACATTTGGGTTGCTTGGCCCATCCTTAGGGGGTTATCACCTCGTTGGGTCTCCAAGACAGTATTTCCCGATCAAGACCATGTTTTTGAGATGAGAACTCGACCACTTAGATGAGGAAAGTGGAACATTTTTGTTAAATGCATTCTATTACTTGTTTTTGTGCTTTCGTGTTGGATGCATCGCCATTTTGGCAAGACCCCACTTGCCTTGCAAGGAGGCACTTTACCTCATGAGTGGTTCTTTGTGAGTTGAAGGGACGAAAAAGGCCCGTTAATTTCCTTTCATCAGATGTTGTTAGCTTAGTCACTAGTTGTGTGAATAAGGGTCTTAATGTCGTCTACTTACTTACTCGGGGACGAGTAAAACTTAAGTGTGGGGAGGTTTGATATGTGGTTATTTTGGCATGATATTTTGCCTTCTGTGCCATGCATTTTGATCCGTTTCGGAACGGTTTGCACCCTTCCTTTGCGTTTTGTGCCCGTATTCCCTATTCTATGAGCCTATGTCTCGTATTGCAGGACTTGAGATACAATTGAAGAAGCGGGAGAAAAAGGAGGTGAATTGGAAGAAAGCATGGGAAATGAGAATAAAACAAGGCAAGAAGAGGCTCCCAGTCGGTCCCTGACCGGCAGCCTGCCAGCAGGCTGGGAACCCGTTCCATACTTAGACCAAATTTTGAGGTAATAATCAAAGTGCATTCTAGAGTGCTCCCAGTCGGTACGTTGACCGGCAGCCTGCCAGCCGGCTGGGGCTACCAGGCATTCATAGTTTTGAAGGCAAAGTTGAAGAAGAAGAATTCCTAGCCGGTGCACCGGCTGCCTCCCAGCCGGCTGGGACATATTCCATGCCTTAGAATATTTTTGTAGAAGGGAAGAATGAAGCTCCCTGGAGTGCTCAGAGCCGGTGGGTGCACCGGCAGCCTGCCCACTGGCCCCTGCTATATTATGCATCAAAAAAGCTTTAATTGAAGACAATGCACTCCCAGCCGGTGGTTGGACCAACATCTCGTCGGCCGGCTGGGAGCACAGAACCGCATTTTCACTTGGTTCTCTAAATTTGACCCATTTTTTGGAAAAACTATAAATACCCCTCTCCTTAATTGTAATGACACACAACCCTAGATCTTAGAATTAGACTATTTTATGCAATTTTACCTAATTACTCTCTTAATCTCTCCTTACTTAGAGCTTAATCATTCAACAATTTAGACTAGAAATTGTTACTTCTCTTAGTTTAAGTTTATGACATTGGGTTGTAAGTGAATAATTGAAGTATCTCTTTTCATATAAAAAAAAGTTGCAACCTTTGGTATAATATCCTTCTTAGTTGTTTATTTATTTTCCTTGTTTATTTCTTTGCCATCTTTACTAGAACTATGTTTATTGTTCTACTTTGTTCATCTTTCATTAGTTTTGTTGAGTTTTTTCCAAACATGTCTGAGTAGTCCTCTTACTAGGATGAAAGGGGGATCCTTTGTAATAGTCTAAGAGATGATTTGGCATGGATTAATGATAATTCCTTAGTTGTTCCCCTTTGCAAATTTTTGTGCTCATAAGGTGTTTCAGGAAATGCTTGAATGGGTAAGTTAGGCATTTTTCTCTATTTATCTACTTGTTGGGTGAGTAACTTGACTAGAGTTAGGATTCTAATGACAATTTGTGGGGTGAGATTAATTGAATGAGTAGGTTAATTAATCTTAGATTAAAAAATAGATTCACATCGACAGTTTGAGTCTTCTTTTGTTATGAACTTGGATAATTGTTAGTCCATGCCTAATTCCGTTTCTAGATTGCAAAGGTGAACCCTAACATCCTAGTCTCTTTAATTATCGTCTTAGACCATCGTTAATTATCGCTTCGTTCTTATTTGTTTTAGTCTTTATTATAGTAATTAGTTTAAAATAACACCCCTTTCTTTGTTTTAGTTAAACTAGATCATAACTGATCAATCCTAGTGCCAATTTCGTCCTTTGGGTTCGACCCTTGCAAGCTACAAAGAGCAATCGTGCACTTGCGAGGCTTACAAATTTCAAAGCTAACACTAATAAATCTCATATAAGGAATATATTTGGGATATTCATTGGCAATACTTGTCAGAAGACAATGTTTAACGGTAATGGTTGGCCAACTAAGGTTTCACGTTACTGTCGTTTGGCGACGGTATTCAGTTGATCTCTTTCCATCACACCTAAAGAACGAGCCCAAATAAAAGTTTAATTATTTGTATGTGATACAATTTAATTAGTTCCTTGTTTTTGACGAAAAGTTAGTTGACAGAGTTTATTAGAGACGACATTTAATGGTTAAATGTCAAATTACTAAATGGGTATTAATTATTAATACTGAATTAATGATTAATACGGTTTTAGTATTATTTGCGAGGTAGGAATTATTTGCTTATTAATTTTAGAAATAGTTGTAAAATTAGTTAAATGGGAAAATTGATACTTAATTATATGATATAATTAAGAGGATGATTTATATATTTGCAAGACAAATATGAAAATAAAAATAGACTCATATAAGGTCCATTTGGACCGTGTAAATAAGCATAAAAATTAGGTGTTTAGACGCTATCATTTTATGTAAGGCATGCTTATTTTTTTCAATGTGCAATAATTATATTGTTGCATAGAATAGAACAAAAGCTTAAGCATGCAACATTGAAACTCACCATCTCCTCTCTCCTCTTGATTAGGCCGGCCACTATGAGCTCTTTATGTGCAATTGTTGCTCATAATTTTACTTGTGCTAGTGTGCAAAACTCTCTATTATCCCTCTATCAAAACTCTCTTAAAACTAATAGAAATATTACTAAGTATTAGTAATATAAAGATTAATATTTACTAAGGAATTAGTATTATTAAATCTAATGTTTTCAAGGGTTAGTATTAGAAATATCTAGTTAATATTTCTTTTACTATTTTGAAGGCAAGTTCTTGGGTGCAATTATGAAGGAGGTGTTCTAAGTTGGACACTAGGAGGATCTTGCCAACCATTATAGATATTCCATAAGACAACAAGTGTTGTTGTACTTATACTTTCCCATAAGCATTGTAAGGAAATCTCTACTCTTCTCCTTTATGCCTTTGTATTTGCACGCATGTTACATAGATCGTTAAATAACTAAATTACATGTAATTTGGTTTATTAATTAGAAGAGTCTAATTAGGGTCTATGGACTATGGACTTTCAAATTCAAATCTAAACCCAGGGAAGCTCATAAGAATGGAGGCTTAAGAAATAGCAACCATGAATAAAACCAGTGGTCCAGGCTCATGTAATTGCTATACCTGCTACCCCTGTGCAAACACCTGTGGAAAAACAACACAATTTGCATGTTACTTGGGCCACATATGGTACATATTAGCTTGCTCAATCACCTACTAGACCAGTTATTAAATTGAGTAGACAAGAGTTAGTGGAGGCTGGGAATAACTCTATTAAGTTTGATCAGCATAATCTTTTAGAAACACTGAATAATACTACTCCAAAGGTTGGTGTTGGCACAAATGGTAGAGTGTTACCTCCCCCGAGGGGTAATGCATAAGCTCAGATTTTGGAATGTGAAGGTATTGAATAGCCTATCCAAACAAAAACATATAAAATGGTTCCTCTATTTTCATCATATATGGCTATTTAGCCTCCTTAAGACGAAGGTAAAACTTTATTCCATAAATAGTATTAGAATGAAAGTATGTGATGGATGACGTGTTACTAGTAATAGTCAATGGCCTAAAGGAGGAAGGGTTTGGGTACTATGGAATCCTGCCCTCTTCTCAATAAATATTGTAGAATACAATGCTCAATTTATTCATATGTTAGTGGTGGATATAACTTCTGGATTTAAATTCTATCTAATTATGGTGTATGCCTTCAACTGCACTCAACAACGAAAGGTATTATGGGAGAGATTATGCTACTTTGCTCAAGGGATTACTCATCCTTGGCTAATTTGCGGTGATTTTAACTATGTACTTTCTCCTGCTGAAATATTGGGTGGTCAAACAAGTGATGAAGAGGTTGATGATTTCCAGTCTTGTATTCAGACTTGTAGAGTGAAAGACTCTCCTGCTATTGGATCGTTTTCACCTAGACTAATAAACAAGAGGCTAGTTCTAGAATCTATACAAGGCTTGATAGAATGCTTGTAAACCAGGAATGGCTTAATATCAGGGATTATATGTATGCCCACTTATATAAGTATTGGAACAAATCATTAATTTATAAATGGATACAGAGAATGGAGAAAGCTATTAATTCTAGCTAGACTAATTGAATATTTTTTACAATCTAAAAACCAGATCTGTTTTGGATGCTAAGGCTGCCACTCGTCATTCTGAGAGTTGGAAAATTTTGTTTGTTATTTATTTATTTATTTATTTTACAGTTAGGGACATTATCCTAATTCAAACTAATGGCACCGTTGAAGGGCTGGAAGATTACTGACTAGCCGCGAGGCTGTTGATAGGAGAATCAATGTGGGTTCTATGTATAACATTTTGAGAACACAATACAGAAAGGTGGGTTAGGACAAGGTAATTTGGATATGAAATATGCTTCCTCGACATATAGCTTTGTTAGTGCATTAGCAATGCAAAATAACTTTTATACAATTGATAACCTAGCTAGTAGAGGAATTATGTTGGCCATGTGGTGTTGTTTGTATAAGGACAAAGAAAATGACCAGCATTTTTTTTTCTCAGATGTGAGTATGTTGGTTCATTTAGAATAAGGTTCTAAATTGGTTACAATTAAGAGGGAGATCCTTTGATTCAAACTAAAGTGAGCTGGTGCAATATAAGATAGACTATAAGGCACTAACAATGGGGTTGGACTGTTTCTTGAGCTATGGTTTATGTGGTGTGGCAAGAATATAACAAGAAAATTTTCACATGCAAAGAAACGGAGGGCGTTGTTTTGTTAAAACAGATTCAATTTTTAGCAAGTGTTAGGTTACTAACAAGGAATAGAACTAATAATGATGAATTTTAGAGAGCCTAAATGTTGTTGTGAACTTTTATTAGTGGTGATCCTTATGTAAAAACTCTTTCTATTTTGTTCACATAATGGATAGATAGAATAAAGATGTATCTTTCGTGGAAAAAAAAAACAGTATGACTTCAGATTTCCTCCTATGTGTGGATCCCTTAGGTTGAACCATTTACTCTTTGTTGATGATCTAGTGATGTTCTGTAAGGGGAATGAAGAATCTATTACGTGGATTTTGAGAGGTTTTGCTACTTTTTATGCTGCCTTTGGGTTGTGTTTGAATAAAGAAAAATCGGAGATATATTTCAATGAAGTCCCTGTGAGAATGATTAATAGTATTCTTTAGGTGTGTCTGGTTTTAAAAGAGGAACTTTACCTTTTAAATACCGTGGAATTCCTATTTCTTCTAAGAAGCTGACCAAGAATGAAGGAATGAAACTAATTGATAAGCTTGTTGGTAGGATTAGAGGATGGGGTACAAGGCATCTTTCATATGCTAGGAGGTTGACTTTGGTTAACTCTATTCTTACTTCTTTACATTGTTATTGGGCTTCTATTTTCCTTATCCAAATGGTATAATGAATAAGATTGATACTATTTGTAGAAATTTCCTTTTGGGTGGGAAAGCTGATTATAAGAAGTCCCCAAATATCAAATCGGATACTTGTTGTTTGCGAAAGGAAGAAGGGGCCCGGGAGATCAAATAGTCGTCTAAGAATCGGAAGAAGGCATTGCTGGGAAAGTATTGATACATTCATTTTATATATACTTTTCACCCCTCATTAAGCCCGGTTTATTATTATTTACGCTCATATGAGCGATTATTTGAGCTAATTTTGCCTTGGATAGTATTATTGTGTTTTATTGTCTTATGTAGGAATTAGAGCGGTTTTTCCGTCATTTTCTTACATTAAGAAGAATCCCGAGCGAGGCGGAGCTATTTACGAGTAATAAAGCTTTAGTTGACGTGCCTAGCTTATTTCCTAATCCCAAGTGAAGGGGAAATGCTTATTTTTTATTATGAGGTATATGGTGCAACTTCCGACAAGTTTCTATGCCCATATAAAGAGGGACTTTTACTAGTGTTTCATGCCCACTTGAGGACGGGTTCACTGGCCATTATAGTCAGGTTTTTTATGCTCGAATGACGACCCTTAAGCGGTTTCACAAGCTAAAATAAAGGGTGGTTTCATACTCTAATAAAGATGGATTCATGCTAGCACTAAGCTAGTACGTGGTCACTTTAAGACGGATTTTTAGCTCATCTCATGTCGAGTTCAGTGCTGAAATTTGCGACCGGTTCAATGCTCAATTGGTGCTGCACTTGTGCGTGAAAGAATGGAGCAGCACGACCTGGTCATACGGGCGTATACTAGCTGCAACAGCATGCCCAAATAAATAGGTTGTGACGGTCTTGCTTCGCTTCCCAGTTACCATTATATACATATTCTAGAATACGGGACCTACTGCCCATTGAAGCTGTGGTGCGTGGTGGTGGCCTGGTGTTGACATGGTGGTGGCCCGGTGTTTGTGTGTTGGCTAGCCTGGTCACAGCCGGTGTTTGGCATGGTGTTTGCGTGAAGAAAACAACCAAAACAGGGCAGTTATGGACAACCCCGAATGGTGTTTGAAACCCCTGCCCACCGGGGTGATGATGCAATGCAGCCAATACCAGTGGTGTTTCTAGGACTCCAATAATGGGGGCTCGAGTTTGACTTATACTTTTTCTACGAATAATTTATATTGCACTTAGGAGTCTATGTTATTCCGACCCTTCTGATTTCCTCGCGTACCCGTGTCCTACACTCTACCCTTAGACACCTTATTTTACACCAAAATATGCACATTTTTCAAAAATATAGTCGAGTCCGACACTTAGACTCGCACCCGTGTCGAATACTTCTGAACGAGTCCGAGTAACATAAGCAACACAATTTTTTTGTAATGATGGTAGTAGAATAGTAGATCATCATCAATAAATAATATTGGATGATCACATATTTTCTATTCCCAATTAAAAGGAAGACAATAGTTTTATAAATTTATAGGGAGAAGATAATAAATAAAATGAATAGAGTAAGTTATAGGGTCAAATATTAAAACAATACCAAAATTTCATCGAGAAGTGAAAAAAAAAATAAGCGAGAAAACGAAAAAAGATAATATGTTGAAGACTTGGCGGAAAACTAACAAATATATTAAAAAAATAACAAAAAAAGAGAAGAATGCTTCAAATAGGGATCAAACCATAGACCTTTAGACAATAATGCTTGATTATTTCCAGAAGACCAACCCATAACTATTAATAGGTGCTTGACATAACTTCTCTATATATTTTCCATTGTGAGTTCAATTGAATCCCATGAACCCCCATTAAAAACGCCACTGGCCACCGTAAAAAATTGTAGATCCCAATTTAGATGGCTACGTCCCCAATCAGGGTTGGTGTCCCCGGATTGTCGGCGTTGCTGCGAAACTGCGTGACGTTTCAGCTCCCCTGTTTCATTTCTATAAAAATGTTGTTCGTGTTTCAGAATCTTTTACCGAGCTTCAAGCCGTCATTTGCTACTTCATTGTTGTAGCTATGAGTGGCTACATTATTTGAAAATTACTATATTTTAATACATACGTACGTAGTTCGTTTCAATTATTTACATTTTTGATTCGGGTTTTAATTTTGCAAATCGTTCCTTCCTTTCTGGCTCCTTTGTTCAAGTTTCCCTTTGGTAATTTCTTGTTTTCTATTTTCATTTCTAGTTATTTTATTTTCTCATTTCAATCTTATAATTATGCAATTGTTTACATTTCTAATTGTCAATTGTTTACGTTTTATAATATTTGAGTAGTTATTTAATCTAGGGTGAAGAGATTAACATGTATAATGAGTGTTTTATAATTGTTTGAATCGAGTTTGTATGTCATCGTTATTGTCTCTATTTCTTTGCTTGATTTAATTGTTAAACTTTGATTCGTGGCCATAATCATTTGTTTACATTTGATAAAATACCGTCCTAATATTGAAAGTCGGGTTGGGATTTAGACAAAGCAAGAATAGTAAAGCGACCTAGTAAGGTCGAGAGCTTCTAGGGCCCGTTGTATAGTTGGCAATAAACCCAAAAGGTATGTGCCATTGACTTAGACAATATCGACATCATTATATCCGTATTCGACAATATTATTATGCTAGTTTACATGTGAAAATCGTATCCCTAGATTCCTTCTTATTATTGTTTATTTTTATTTTGTTAATCGCTTTTAATTTATAAACCGAACCACAAACCAAACTCGTTAATCGACCTTGAAAGAATTCGACCCATGACAACTTGTTTAGCAACTCCCGTCTTCCCGAAGTCGACCCCTACTTCCCTACCTGCATTTATTTATTGTTAGCCTAAAATAGGGTAATTTATCTTTGATTTGGGTACGCGACAAAACTGTCAAATTTGGCGTCGTTGCAGAGGAGAACGGTTTTGTTTGCTACTAGTTGTTGAATTTTATCTTGTTTTATTTTTTCCCGGAGAACACTTGTTCCTTGGGACCGTTCTCACGGTTTTCTTGTAGTTTTAATGCCTTTTCCAGGTAATGAAACTATTTTACGGAAATCATTTTGGCCTCACATAATGGATAATGATGGATTTCGATTCCAAAAAAACAAAGATGAGCCTTTTCATGACTATCTTTACCGGTTTTTTGACTTTTCTAATAACCTCATCTCCCTTAGACAAGTCCTTGATGGGGATTACATGGGTCGTATCGTGCTTAATGGAATGGATTTTGGGAGCCGTGAATTGGCTTTATGCATGAGTGGTGGGAGTGTTTACTACAAGAGGGGTGAGGAACTCTGGATTTTCCTGAACTTCATGGATTCCCAATGTCGGGAGATAGCACGCCAATTGAATTTATGGCGGATCGGAGAGGAGCTCAAAGTGGTTTAGGCCGTTTGGAACAACTTTCTCAAAACAAAGCGAGAGTAAGAGAGCCTATTTTTTAAAACATTCTGCCCTTCCGCCTTCCCAATGTGAGCCTATTATCTCTCCTTTTGCCCTTCCGCCCTCCCAATGTGAGTCTATTGCCCCTAATGATTTTGAATTATTGGATGACGATGACGATGGTCCGACTTTTTCTTTTAAAAGTCCCCATAGTATCATTGCAATTGACCATTTAGAGACTCATTTTGATGACATTGACCTTAAAGTGGGTGAGCCTCTTATAGTCGATGATGTTGAGCCTTCCTGTGATTTTAATGAGGTTTTTCCTCCTCCTTTAGACACCTTTGAAAATCCTTTCGTGGAGGATTTTGCTGATCCCTTTGAGGTTTATGGAGGACTTATTAGCGATTCTAACTTAAAGGTTAAGTGGGATGAATCACCCATTTTAGATGAGTCCCACCTCTTGTAACACCCCCAATACTCCAAGGCATCTTACCAAGGACTACCTCCGAATAAAAGGATGCTACCATCTCGGTTTCCCGAGATAGTGAACATCATAGTAACCATAATGAAATATTAAAATAAATATAGTTTAAAGTGATTACAAAACTCTCCATAAATCGGAGTACAAAATCCAAACCAAAACAAAACTGAAACTAAGCAAAGTCTGCGCAAGCTAAGACAAAACTCATGAAGACTCCACCCTGCTAACCCCGCCGCATTGTCAATAGTCATCATCGTCAATACCTGTTAAGCCAACTGCTCACCATCCCCGAATGGATCACCATAGTTTTGAAAACAATAACGGGGTCAGTCAACTGAACAACTATATACAGTAACAATGTAAACATATCAAACAAACCACCACACCGTCCCTACCACCATCAACACACCACACATCAAGTAACCGACTACACACCGAAGTGTGTAGCCCTGCCAGTGGAAGACCGCAGCCAACCACCTAACCACCCACAATAACCCAAGTCCCTTAATGTGCACATCCCTCCAGTGCTGAGAGAATGCAGGAGGCGAACAATGGGGGTGAGACCACTTCTCACAACGGCTCACAAAATTACAATACCGATCACATCTCAATCACACGCAACACCAACAACGCCATCACAACATCGCCACAATCATATAATCATATCATAGTACAAATAACAAGACCGTCACATTATACAATATACAGTTCTATAATCAACCGAGTTAGGAAACCCTACCTCAACAAGCAAATTTGGACACAAGCAGTAGAGCAGAATGCTTCCTCTACGAAGTCTCCTCCCATAAAGAATCAATTAAGACAAATAAGGCACAAATCCCCAAAACCCTCAAATCATAAATTAGGGTTACATACGATAGGCCAAAAGACTCAATTAAAGACTTACCCTGACGATTACGGTATTATGATGCGTGAAAAAGGCCAATAAATAACAAAGATGCGTTGTGGAATGAAGGATTATAAGGAGGAGCAGTATTCGATGTTTAGGTTTTTGTTTTAAAAGTGAATAAACGATTTACCGCTTCTCGTTCTAATATATATACTTTTCGCCAAAAAGCTGACACGAACCAGACACTTGGTCGAGTACACGACACTCGACCGAGTGCAATGCACTAGACCGAGTACACGCCATTCGACCGAGTGCTCCGCATTCGTCCGAGTCCCCAACTCCCAAAATACTAATAGACCAACCTACATGGGCACTCGGTCGAGTACCCTGTACTCTGCTGAGTGTCCCAATACTAAAAATCACGAGTATTATAGTCTTCCCTCCTTAAAAATGAACTTCGTCCCCGAAGTTCAAACAATACCAACAAAACATAAACACCAAAACTTACAACATTACTACATGGCCGACACATAACTAAAACATAACTCAACTTATCTCAACTAAACCTGAAACAAGGCCAAACTTTACTCAAAACTAACCCAAAATTTGACTCAAAACTATATAAAACACATCCGATCATCTCCTACCGCCCCTAAAAAAAAAGGTTACGTCCCCGTAACCAACCATACCTAATTAAACAAATGCGGATACCGTTCCTTCATCTTATCCTCAGCTTCCCAAGTCGCTTCCCCAACATTATGATTGGTCCAAAGTACCTTGAGCAACACCGTTTCAACATTTATGGTCTTTCGTACCTTTTGGTCCAAGATTTCCTCTGGTACCTCTATATAAGTCAAAGACTCGTCCAGCTCTATGGTCTCCACCTCTAAAACGTGGGAAGGATCACTCACACACTTCCGGTGTTGCGATACATGGAACACATTATGCACCCGCTCCAGAGCTGGTGGCAACGCCAAACGGTAAGCCACCTTACCAATGTGATCCAAGATCTCATATTTTTTTTGATAAAATTATGACTCAGCTTGCCCCTCTTGCCAAAACGCATTACACCCCACATAGGTGACACCTTCAAAAGGACTTTGTCACCCCCTTGAAACTCGATATCCCGGCGATGCAAGTCAGCATAACTCTTTTGCCGAGCCTGAGCTGCTTTCATCTTCTGTCGTATCAGCCTCACTTGATCAATCGTATCTTGTACCATCTGTGGTCCCAAAACCACAGCCTCCGCACTGTCGTCCCAGCAGATCGGTCTCCTACACCTCCTCCCATACAAGGCTTCGAACGGTGCCATCCCAATGGTAGTGTGGAAACTGTTGTTATAAGAAAACTAAATCAGGTCCATCATATCCTCTCAGCTACCACCAAACTCCATGACACAAGCCCTCAACATATCCTCTAAAGTCTTAATGGTCCTCTCGGTCTGACCATCTGTTGCCGGACGAAAGGTTGTACTCATCTTCAAGGTAGTACCCATCAACTCTTGCAATTCTTGCCAAAACTTTGATGTGAACCGCGTATCACGATCCGACACTATGCCTTTTGTTACCCAATAAAACCGAATCACATTCTTCCTATACCCATTAATCAGCCGAAGCTTACTTCAACCGTCCTTCATTGGAATGAAGTGAGCCGACATATTTAGTCGATCCACATTCTCCCAAATCATGTTGTTGCCCTGCCGAGTCCTCGTTAAGACCACAATGAAATCCATAGAAATGGACTCCCACTTCCACTTAGGTACCTCAAGAGACTGAATCTTCCCATGTGGTCGACGATGCTCCCCTTTAACTCCCTGACAAATAAGACATCGAGCCACAAACTCCGCTGTCTCGCTCTTCATCCTAGGCCACCATAAAGTATTCTTAAGGTCTTTGTAAAGCTTATCACCACCAAGATGCACTGAATAAGGTGTACAGTGAGCCTCAGTCATGATCATCTTCCTCAACTCGGCATCACTAGGAATACACCATCTTCCTTCAAAACTCTCACTCCCATCAGCATGGATTGAAAATATCGAAACTGTCCCTTTCTCCACCCCATCTCTCCACTCTCGAATCTTAGGATCATCAGCTTGCTTAATCCTAATCTCGTCATAAAGTGCAGGCTCCACGGTGAAATCCCGAAGAGTATCCCCTTTCCCGATCATATGAATTCCCATCCGGTTCACCTCCTCCCTAAGTCGCATGAGTAACATAGAAGTGCATAGAGAATGCACACTCTTCCGACTTAACGCATCCGCCACTATATTAGCCTTCCCCTCATGATACACTATCTCCATATCATAGTCTCCGATCAACTCCATTCACCTCCTATCTCGCATATTCAGCTCCTTTTGGGTATAAATATACTTTAGACTCTTATGATCTGAAAACACCTTAAAGGTTGCCCCAGAAAGGTAGTGTCTACAAATATTCAGAGCAAAGACAACGTCACCCAATTCTATGTCATGAGTGGGATAGTTATCCTCATAAGTATTCAACTGTCTCGGGGCATAATAAGCTATCACCTTCCCATTCTGCATCAGCACACAACCCAGCCCATTCCTCGAAGCGTCGGTGTAAACCTCAAAGTTCTCACTCCCTTCCGGCAAAGCTAAGACATAAGATGTAGTCAAGCGATCCTTTAAGATTTGAAACGCTGTATCACAACTCGGATCCCAGCGAAATCGGTTTTCCTTCCTCATTAGTGTTGTCATAAGCCGAGCTATCTTCGAAAAGTCTTTCACAAGTATTCTGTAGTACCTGGCTAGACCCAAAAAGCTCCGTACCTCGACCACATTCTTTGGTCCCTCCCACTTATACACCGCCTCGATATTAGTAGGATCCACAGAAACACCATCTTTAGAAATCATAAGGCTCGGAAAGGCCACCTTCTCGAGCCAGAACTGACACTTAAACAGCTTTGCATATTACTAGTTATCGCGCAAGGTCTACAATACCAGTCTCATATGCTCTTCATGCTCCTCTCTAGTCTTAGAGTAGACTAGGATGTCGTCAATAAAGACAACCACGAACTTATACAGAAACTGGCTGAAACCCGATTCATTAGATCCATTAAAACCGCTGGTGCATTGGTCAAACCAAAAGGCGTCACCACATACTCGTAGTGTCCATATCTCTAACAGAACGTCGTCTTAGGTATATCCTCATCCCAGATTCTCAGCCGATGGTAACCCGATCTCAGATAAATCTTCGAAAATACTCCAGCCCCACTCAAATGATCAAACAGGTAATCTATTCTTAGGGAAAATATACCTATACTTCACCGTCATATGGTTCAGCTCCCTGTAATCTATACAGAACCGTAGACTCCTATCCTTCTTTTTCACGAACCGAAATGGAGCACTGTAATACCCCGTCTTCTAGTAGCTAAATAATAATATATATATATATATATAT
>VHZZ01000292.1:221022-240810 GCA_009801015.1 Silene noctiflora
CACTTTGACAACTGTTAAATAACAAGTAAAACAAAGCTAATACGAGGGGTAAAGATGCATAAAAATATCACTTATCAGATTTCAAACCTTGTAAATATTTTGGTTGTGGAGTTTGAAAATCCAACTTTATCTTTACAACTTTTCGTTTTCTACTTTCAAGTTTTGAGGACGAAACTTTTTGAAGGTGGGGTGATTATAACACCCGCCAAATGCCCGCTTTGGAATTTATAACGTATTTAATACTTTATTCCGCTATTTATATTTTAAAATATATTTTTATAAAAATAGCGCCTTTTATGTAGAATAATAGTTTAATGACCATCTTGGGCATTTAGGATTTAAAGTTGGTTCTAAGTCGAGTTTTAATTAAAACCGACTCATGTTGAGTCGTTTGGGTGGAGTCCTCCTTTTGGGCCGTTTTAGTCCTAGGTGGCCTAAATGGGACGCTTGTTGGTTTGACTTTGACCAAATGGTCGACACGCTTGACTTAGACCCAAGAGGTGGCTTGGGTGACCCACTAGTGTAACACCCACATTTTAATATTTTAATTATATTAATTAAGTTTAAAGCTTATTTTTCATAAAATATAATTTGAGAGGTATAATAATTATACCAATGTTAATATGTTCCGTCTCAAAGTATAATAGCCTAGAGACGTAGATTTCAATAGAACCGACTCATCTTGAGTTAAGCTTGGGCCTAGTCTATGTAATGGGCCTATTTACTCCTTCCTCCTCTCAAAACCCTCATTTTCACCTTCATCTTCCTCACAAGAAAGCTGAGAAATTTCTCAACCTCCATTAATGTAACACCCTCATCTACCAAGGAGCCTTAACAAGACCTTCCCCAATAGATAAGGGCGTTACCATCTCGGTTTTCCGAGGCAAGTAATAATCAAACGTCGATAAAAGACCAATTAAGTAATTTTACATGTGATTACAAGATGACAACAGAAAAGATACAACTCATAAAAACTATCATCTCAAAACTAAGTCGTCGTGACTCGTGGAAACTCATCCCTCTGACTCCCAGCAAGACTTCCAAAGACAACCTGCCAAACCGAACTGCTCACCATACGGATCACGGCAGACACAACACAAGAAACAACAAAGAAACACCACACACGGTCAGTACCATACTAACATACAACGAATACAAACACTAGGTACACAAAGCATCACAGATCACCATCTCCTTCCACTACGCACCACATCACCCATCGTCTCATCACTGACTACACACCCAAGGTGTGTAGCCCTGCCAGTGGGGGACCGCAGCCGTTCCCACCTAAGCCCCGCTCATCAAACCGAGCGATAACCCATGTCCATTAATGTGCACATCATCTCCCGTGGCGGGTTCCACGGAGGGCGAACCAAGGGCGTGAAGCCACTCCCGCAAGTGACTCCACTCAGCCGAGAACGCATCTCGCAACATACTCCAATCACCACCTCCACCACATCACAACATTATTCCTCACAAAACACATAAATCACACCCACAGTAGTATTAACATCGTCATACAATAAACAGCAGCCAAATACCACAAACCAAACAACGTATAGTACTAAGTAGGGGGAACCTACCTCTAGCAATTGCATAGACTTCCCACGCAGCCTCACCACACAAGCCATCGTTGACATCCTATGCTAGCATCCGGCGACAAGATCACTCCCCGACTCCTGCTCCCGACTCCCATGGCGACGCACCTCCCTTTGTTCTCGAAAGGGTGAGAACAAGGGAGAACTGACGAGGCGACATCTAGGTTTTAGGAAAAGAAACGAAATGAAAATAAACTGATTCGACTTTATGATTTCGCGATATATCTTTTATCGCTGCTCGTAACTTACTCGATCGAGTAACATAGTTACTCAATCGAGTGCCCCCTACTCGATCGAGTAACTAGGTTACTCGATCGAGTGACCACAGCTAGATCGAGTACTTAACCACCACACACCTACGAGGAACTAAACAAGACTCGGCAAGTACTAAGGTCGGTCAACGATAGTCAAAGGTCCTAGAAGGGCGGGTATTACAATTAAACACCATTTTTCATTTGGAAGCTTAAAACTTACATAACTCACCCAATTCTCAACCAAATTCCATCATTTTCGCGCCAAATTCTTCCTCTTCTCATCCTCCTTCTTTCTAAGTAAGAAAGATACTTCCTTGATTGGTAAATCTCAGAATTCGTTTTTCTAAAGTTTGCCAAAACTAACTCTTTTATGAATTTTGTGTTTTTAGGAAGGAACTTGGACGACCCGGAGGCGAACTCGTACGAGATTGACGATTCCTTAGAAGATTAAAGTGCAAATAAGGTAACGGTGATAGGTTACTCGACATTACTACAATTTATGTGCTTTTTATGTGAAGGATTTAGTCTTTAATTGTTTAAAGTTGGTAAATTTACATGTTTGACATGTTTCTTGACAATTTGGTTAATAATTGTGGTTGTCTTAAAATTATTGAGCAATTTTAGACATGTTAATTCACATATTGTCTTGTGGTTGTGTTGAATTTATTTCATGAGAGAATTGTTGGGTGGAACATTGCATTTATGTCATGTTCTATGTTTATTCATGTCATGAAATTGTTGGATGGCTTTGTTGTTGGATATAATTGGATAAAAATGATTACTTGAAAGTGTAAACAATTGATTTCCTTCTTAAAAGTGCTTCTTTTTTATGTATTATCGATTTGGTGGAACCCTTGGTGGAACCCTTGGTGGAAATTTGTAGAAATGGGAACGGTTTGAGTAACTTTGAATGGCTCGTTTTCGATTTAAATATTTTCCGTCTCAAATGTTTGAAATTTTCGTTAAATGACAAGTTTATGAATTAATTTGTAAAATATTTTTAAAAAGGTTATAAATTAATTTGGGTGGAAAAGTTTTAATTTTAAACTGTCACATGTTATGTTCAATTGTGTGGAGCGATGTCGGGACGGGTTTTATGTTGTTCGAAATCGTCTCCAAGCCTTCCCTTCTTCCCCCTTGAGCTCTCCCCTTCGTTCCTCTGTTTTCCCAGGCCTCCCGCCGGGACCCCTGTCATCCCAGGCCGGGACGAACCCCCCCCCCCCCCCCCCCCCCCCCCCCCCCCCCCCCCCCTCACCCATTAGCCCATACCGTCGGGACCGAGCCCAATCCTCTTGTGTTTGCGTGAGGTGCTCTATTTTCATCCCACCGGTATGACCCCTCATACCAGCCTCCCCTCCTCGTACCGGCCGGCATAGCCCTAATACCGGACCGGTATAGTGTCCAGGGTTGTTGTTCCCTTGCGCCTAGTTTCATCCCGCACTCCATCCCTATGGCATGGCAGCTCGTATCGACCGGGACAACAACCATTCCACCGGTATGGCTGTGTGATTCAGTCGTGCTCCCTCTCACCTCCTGCCACCGTACCGGCCGGGATGGACCCTGTCCCACCGGTATGGCTGGCCACTTCCAATCTTTGTGTTCGATATTTGCTTGTGGCTTGTGCCTTGTTTGGGTACGAGTCGGGATTGAATTATTTACGTTTTGCCTCGTGTTTTATATTATATAATTCATTTATTATCGTTTGATTACGTTTCGTTCAAGTAACATGAAATTTAATTAGGAAATGTTTACCTTTTGTTTACATTTCACTCATATAACTTATAATTAGTTTTGTGAAACGATTTATTGCTATAGTCTCGTATTATGGACTTGGATTATAGGATGTTACGTAATTCGATCATTTATTTGTATAATTCACCCGGAACTTATGATAAATTGTGAAATGCTCATTTATTTACTTTAAGTTACTTTTCCGTATGAATGTCATTTGTGCTACCTTGGTTACTTGACTTAGTTACGCCATGCTTGCGCCGTTCTGCCAAGTATTGGCTAAGTCTCTCTCTTTCCGCCTCTTTCGTGCCGTTCTGCCGAATTTGGGGTACTCGACTTCCGTTCTGTCGATCGAGTTTTGGATGCGAAACGTTTATCGCATGTCGAATCGGGAAATGTGGTATCCCGAGAGTCTGACCAGGTTTAGACTAGAATCAGATATTTATTATCGTCGTCCTACCAGGAGGAAATGAGTCTAGATTAGTAAAGGTCGCGTATTCCTTGTGTTTGCATATGTCATTTGTTACGTGATTGTATACTTATGATTATTGCCAATGCTACTCTTTATTCCTTAGCCCGTATTTCTCATGTTCGTTAATGCCTTATTCGATTATGTTCTTTCATCCTCTACTCATTATGATTGGTTTACGCTCTTATTTATATGTAATTTGATGTAATATGGCTGGGAGAACCTTGAGTTACTCCCCACTGACTGTGACGTTCATGTTTACATGAATGACAGGTATCGGTGAAGCTTTTGTGGGGTTTGAAGACGTGTGAGCTAGCGAGTATTTACCTTGGACCGTAGTCATCATATGATAGACTTGCTACCCTTTAATTTGTCTATTTGTGGGATATCTATTCCCCAAAACTTCTTTCACTTTGGATTGTAAAACTTATTTCTTACTCTTTCGTACTCGTTGTTTGTTTTTATTGATACTTCGCTTTAATCTTTAAAAAGTTTTAAAAATCCCGTATTTTCCGCTGCAATTTCTTAAGTTATGATCGTGCTTAATAGCGAGCTGTCACAGTTGGTATCAGAGCATGAATGCTCCCGACGCACACATGTGTTCCCCAACCTTAAATGTGAACTTGACCCCAAATAATGAATGAGAGATAGATAGAATTAAGGCTTTTTGAAGGCATCGACGAGGAGACAAAAAGCATGTAAGATTAAGAAACAAGAAGCATAGTAGTTGGTACGTCAAAGTGTCATGTGAGGAAAGATGATAAAGAAAGAAGAAAGAGAAACAAAAGAAAGTTGTAAATAGAAATGAGAAACAAAAGAAATTAAATAGACAAATTTGGAAGGAAATGTGGTGAAATTTAGAGCAGATGTTTGAGAATTGAATACACACAAAGCAAACACATAAACGTGATGTATCATATACTACATTCAGCAAAAAATAATAGGTGTTATGACTCATTTTCGCAAATTAGACACTAACATTAATACAATTGGAAATAAACTATAACGTAACCCAATAAAACACCGCGCCTGTTAGGAGGTGGCCCAACGACTAGTAACCACAAAAAACAAGATTCTTAACATACAAGTTGAGAGCACATTAATTAGCTAGTTTGACAAAGATTAGCACCTATAAGCATGATAATGTGAGAGTTAGTAACATAATATTCATTGTTTTAGCTTTGCACAAAGATATTTTCACCTTTTGTACTGCACAAATAGTAGTACAACCTGGTAAAAATTAGTAAATTATTATGGCATTTACGAAGCACTTGTGCGTAATAATTTGACTTATTTTTAGGGTAAGACAGTGACTAGTAACATATTTTGGTGAAATTAAATTGTGGGTATCACATTTTATGGAATTAGACATTGATTTGAAACATATTTATCTTATTGTTGAAGCCATGTGAGGTCTAGACCTAATTTGATTTGAGTGAGGTCCCCTGTTTTACCTTTGTCCTTATGTGATTATCTTTTCTAGAGAACTCTTATTAGTTGTTCAACTTGATTAGACTCCATTACTTAGTGGATTTGTGTTATTCTTTACGAATTATTATCTCTTACGCGTCACAAGCTTATAGCGTTTCACAATTAATTTAAATAATAATAAAAGAAAAAGGTGGTTGTGAGATGTGATAAATATCTATTCGTCACAAGCAATTATGCTATTGAACAAACTTATTGTAAGATAAGTCACAGTGGATTAATGCAATTTTTATTGTTGTAGAGAAATAAGTCAAATTGGGGGACACGTATGTACATACAGTAACATTTAAAATCACTTAGTATTTCAAATAAAATTTTAATTAGACCTTGTTAAAACATTAAATAAAAGTGTATTTTCAAAGGTGATTCAAGCATTGAATTACAGAGTCTTTATTAATTTGGACGACAAATTTGGAAAAAGGCAAATAAATACTAAAGTTTATTACTCGTAGCTACACAAAGTACAAGCATCGTGCATTTGCACAAAAAGGATTATACCTCCAAATATATAAGTGTATGAGTGCATCATATAACCATGTTAATTTTCATTGAGTTTATGTGTATTTTTTCTTAAGTGTTTGTAAGGTTCTAAGTTACATAATAATAATTACATATAACTAAATTTATATAAATTGCTTCTGAGTTATATTGTAATTTTTTTTATCTAAATATTTAATTAAAGAAACTCATAAACTTCACAATATAACTCATAAACTTTACAATTAAATTCGTAAACTTTATAAAATAGCTCTAAAACTATAACACTGGTGTTTGTATAACTGATGGTATAATCTACTAACTGGTTCATTCGTGCATTGAATCTTTCTATGAGGTTAAACGGTTATCTACCTACCATAGATCATACAATAACATGTACTCCTATTAAATATTTTTCGAACAACGCTTAAGATAAACAATAGATAATGATGTTTATTATGCAAATGTATCAAACACTAAGATGCATGGACATAAAGTTGTACTAGTATAAATTAGATATATTATCCCACATTAAAAATTCCCAATCACATGGAACAAAAAGGGAAAAAGAATTTAAGAACAATATCTCATATCTCAAAACATTATCCAACTTTTTTTCCTAGGTACTTTTGATTGAATGCTCAAGAACATGATGCTAGAGTGACAACACCATATGATTCGTTAATGTGTCTTTTCAAAGTAACGTGACTGACCAATGTTGCATTTTCGAATGTTTTTTTAGCTTTTTTACAATACAATCTTGTTAATCGCGGAGACTTTTGTACTAACTACTAACTTTCGTCGTTGACAAGGGATTCAGCATTTATTGAATGGTTCTAGGAGCCTACCAAACTTGGAAAAGATTCTAAGATTTTTCAATTTGGCCTCTTGATTCTTTTAATTGAGAAAAGTAATGGATAGTAATTTCGTGGGTTAATTTGAAACAAGTCATTCTCGTATGTTCGAGTAAGTTTTGTGATAGATGTTTGAAAGTTCGAGGTAAAACCAATAAACCATATATCTATGCTATCAATCGGTGTGATCTCAGGCCAATGCCAAAGGTACCAATTGACTAACTAGCTAGCTTAGTTGCTCTGAATCTGAACAAAAAGAACGACTAAAACAAAAACAAAAAACATTCGAGGAAACTTCAATAGCATCTGATGAATCTCATATTATTTAATCAATCGGACAATATTAAAAATCAAATATTATGACATCATTTATAATGTACAAAATGCGAGCCAAGGATAATTTACCCTCATGTACCAAATGACCATGTTAGTTTTATTTTTATTCTTTTCCCCTTGAATTAGGACACCAACCATCAACAACAACAACAACAAGTATTCACTCGACGTGGTGCTCCGATGAGGAGATAAAACTTTTGACTAATAAGTTTGTTCCACTCCTATATACAAGCATCGAACCTAATCACCTATAACCTCATAGTTAAAGAGTAAGATGAGCAACCACGACCACAACAAATCCATTCGAATAACTTTTATTTATTAGTATATTATTTAGATGTGTAACATTTTTAAAATCATTAAAAAAGTACGAGTTAAATATCTCTAACATTATCCCGGCCAATTCCAATGTTGCATGGGTGGGGTGGTCGTTTGCTCAACTTGACCGACCAACCACACAGCATGATTTACTCCATTTCTCTTAATAATGGACACATACGCTTGATGAAGTAAAAACAGTAAAAAAAAAAAAAAAAAACAGGTATCGTCACGTATAAATCAGCATGAAACCATACCCATACGACAATAACACCATGCAACACTCAGATTTGATACCTTTCAAGAAAACAAGTTCTCGTTTAAGACCGCCTATTTCGTCTATATGACCATTTTTATGGTTAAATATGACCATTTTTAAATGGTTACATTTTATCATAAATATGTTATTATTTAGAAATGGTGACATCTGACCAAAAGAATGGTCACATAAAATCCATTTAAAGGCTTTAGATGGTATAGACCGTCTATCTTCAAGAAACATTTATCTTTGACTGAATTACCTTTTACAAAGCTAAGAAACTTCTTCCCAATTAGTAGGGTAACTCTACAAATCTGTAACTAACATGCATGTGAACATTGTACTTGTCAACATTATTCCGACTTTTATTCCAAATTGTCTACCCTTTTAACACTCGAGTCTTCTTACAATTTTTTTTTGTTATAGAATTTAAACTTATATTTGCTTTCATAAAACATAATCATTTGATTGGATTATATAAAGGTTTTAACCTAATACGGAGTATTTGTTTGTTTTGGTCAGCAAACGTGAATATATGGTGTTTTATTTTCTAGATTACACATTGTAGTCTTTGTATATAATTGTATTCCATTATTAGGTAAATCTTAGAGCATTTTGTACCAAGTCTTTTGCATTGACTTATAAGTTTAATAAAAACAATTATTCATACAATAATCTTTTCAAAACAAAAAAAAGAAAATATAATTGAATGTAGTAATTTTACGGTAAAAGTTACTCCGTATATCATAGGTAGAGGGGTATAAGCTAGTAAGGATCCTCACACATGCAAGCTTAATACAAGCATAAATGTGACAGCAGTGGCGGTTCTTGAAATAAATAGCAAGCGAGATTAAGACTTAAACACGTAATCTCATAGGGAAATACTTACACTCAACCAGCGAGTCGGGGGCCGGTGGTAATTTGTTTGCATGGAATTGGCATGCATATCATGTCATTATTATCGCATCAAATCAGATCACATACGTATTAGAAATCTAGTTGAGGTATGAACATTGAATCTAGAAGTCCTAATACTAATGACAACACAATAGTTGCAATAGTATACATTCTCCATGCAGATTCATACATATCCTATGTATACATGTAACAACCAACATATACATACAAATAAGTCAATTTTTTATTTAAAAAAAAAAAAAACATTATAATATGAAAATAGTAAAGAAGATATTTCTTATTTAAATTCCCCCCTAACTCCCTCCAAGTTTCCCTCATCAAAGCACACTTTTCTTGTACTTTTTCCTAGGCATCATCACTTCTATTCCAACATGTCTACAAAAAACCAACTTAATCTTAATCAAAATCAATTCAATAAATCCACAATTAAGGAGCCTTTATTACCCAAAAACTCATCATTAGCTAACCAAAACAAGCAACATGAGCAACCCTTAAACCCTAAAACTCACCTTAAACATGCCATAAATGAAGCAAGATCAATCATAAAACTAGCTCTTCCATTGGTGTTAACCGGCCTAATCCTATATTCACGGTCAATGATCTCTATGCTCTTCCTCGGCCAAATTGGTGAGCTAGCCCTAGCCGGTGGCTCACTAGCAATAGGATTTGCAAACATAACCGGCTACTCGATTCTGTCAGGATTAGCCATGGGAATGGAACCTATATGTGGTCAAGCATTTGGTGCCAAAAAATATACACTCTTAGGTTTAGTCATGCAAAGGACAATTCTCCTATTACTCTTAGCATCACTACCCATTTCATTACTTTGGCTTAACATGAAAAAAATCTTGCTCTTTTGCCACCAAAATGAAGATATAGCAACACAAGCTCAAGCTTACATAATTTTCAGCCTTCCTGACCTTATTGCTCAATCATTTCTTCACCCTATAAGAATTTACCTCCGAACGCAATCTATAACTTTACCATTAACATATTGTGCTACATTAGCCATATTCCTTCACATACCCATCAACTATTTCTTTGTCATACATCTAAGCCTTGGCATAAAAGGTGTCGCCTTAAGCGCCATTACAACAAATTTCATCCTAGTAGCATCACTCATTATTTACATTATTCTATCTGGAATTTGCTCGAAAACATGGTGTGGAATGTCATTAGAGTGCCTAAGAGGGTGGCAAACCTTGATTAATTTAGCAATTCCAAGTTGTATTTCAGTGTGTTTAGAATGGTGGTGGTATGAAATCATGATTATATTATGTGGGTTATTGTCTAATCCTCAAGCTAGTGTTGCATCAATGGGAATTTTAATCCAAACTACTTCATTAATTTACATTTTTCCATCATCCTTAAGTTTTAGTGTATCAACAAGGGTAGGTAATAAATTGGGTGAAAATCAACCCAACATTGCTAAAATTACCACAATTATGGGCCTATCATTTAGTTTTCTTTTGGGTTTTACAGCCCTGCTTTTTACCATCATGGTTAGGAGAATATGGGCTGGATTTTTCACCCAAGATTTGGAAATAATAACATTGACCTCAACAGTTTTACCGATTATTGGGCTTTGTGAATTGGGTAATTGCCCACAAACTACAGTGTGTGGTGTGTTAAGGGGTGCGGCAAGGCCCAAGTTGGGTGCCGCTATTAATTTGGGCTGTTTTTATTTGGTGGGTATGCCAATAGCCTTGTGGTTAGGGTTTAAGGGGGGTTTTGGATTTACGGGTTTATGGCTCGGACTTGCGGCCGCTCAAGGCTCGTGTTTGATGAGTATGTTGCTCGTTGTGGTTCGGACCGATTGGAAAGTGCAAGCCCAAAGGGCTCAAGAGTTGACAAAGTGTGTTGGGTTAGTTCAAGATGAGACTTGTGAAGTTAAGGCATTTGATTGTGGTACCACTAAATCATTTGAAAATGTTGGAGTTTAGGATATTGATTTTTGACTAATTTTCATTTTCCTTTATCTTCATCCTTCCTTTGTGCATGTGCCCATTAGTGTCACAAATGCCACTTCAACTTATATTTGACATGAAGTTGTAGCCAAATTTTTGGAGGTGGGTCTCAATTGGTAGTTTATAGGACTTGTAAGGTGTTATTTTGGAATGTATTAGTACAATATACAAGAACACCTTTTTTTATGGAACTTTGATATATATAACCTTATCATGTTAAACTTTTATCTACCTTATCTTCTCGTCATTTTGCCTAAATGAATTGATTTAAATAGTTAAAACATACAAAAATAATTAATGATTTTCAAATATAAACCTTTGTGGATGCAATTCTACTGGTAACTATGTCATTTAAAATCAAAACTACCACAGTATCACCCTAGTACAAAAAAGGTTGATCAAGTGCGCAAATACTCATGATCAATAGGAGATCACTGATTAGAATGTTAAATTACCACACACTAACATATACCTAAGTTTATCATGATAAAATTTAATCTGCCTTATCTTCTCGTCATGTTGCCTGAATTTGCCAGAATAAGTTGGTTTAAATGGCTATAACATCTAAAAATAACTTGACGATTTTCAAATCTAAACTTCTGTGAATGCAATTCTACCCTCAATTATCCGTTAAAAAAAAAAAAAAAAAAAAAACTGTGAGGCTGATCAAGTGCGCAAAAGCACGTGATTAACAAAGACACATATTGCGATGTTAAATCAGCACACACACTAACATGATCATTACAAATTCCACAGTTGTCGTTCTCTTCAACTCTAGTGTATGTTAGTATGTTACCATTCACTTGTAGTATAAGTTTGAGATATAAAGTCAAAATCAATAGAGCCATGTAAATGTGTGACTGATTCTCCCCCGCTCAATAAGGGGGAATGGTGGCATACCTAGTTAGTCCAATGGTCCCGATAACAATCTGTCAAACACAAAGCACATGGCAGTCTCGAGGTATTTATGATGTGCCCAACCCCCCCTCATCATTTACAAAATGTTAGCAACAACACCACCTTTGCTTTTGCTTTCACCTTTCTCTATCTTTCATTCTGTAATTTGTGTATATGGATGCCCTTTGATGCTTCCCCACATGCCATATGCTTCTCAAATCATTTCTCACTCCCCTTTTTCTCGACTCTTGTCTTTGGTACATGATCGTTGATTCGTTGTTCACTATGCCTCCATGGTTCGACTTATCACAATGTCCGGACCAAAAAAAAGACAAATTCAAAAATATAGCAACAGAGCGATATAAATTATTACTGTAACATTTGAATCTATCGAGTAATTCTTTTAAAGAAAGTGAGTATTCTTGACTAGTTTCGCAATATCCACAAGTTCTTGACAATTATGATTATTTTAACTGAGTTATTTAAGGGCGGTCTTTATATTAAACTAATTAGGTCGCGAATATTATCACTTAATTAGTTACTCTTCGTCTATAGGCAGCTAGGAATAAGCAAATTAGTGGTCTCTTACAAACACCATTATACATGGGACCAAAGTTGCTAACTAGCTACAAATGTTGCCAGCAATTATCTTCTTATCTACTAATGAAATAAAATGTACATGTGAGGTTGCCGAGACAACAATAATAACATCAATAAAACAAATTTGAAAGCTCATCATAATATTACATTTTTTTGTGACTCTTATCAATACTTATTATCATGAAATTATTACTTGCTACCTTAACATAACAATTAACTATTTTACTACCGGGTACTTCGTATCTAACAACCTCATTACAAGATCGTAATCTTTTTTTTTTTTTAAGGAAAAGCCGTAATCTTATTTGTAGTTGTTTGAAAACGGTTTAAATTTATCTATAAATTTCATAACACGAAAACTTCAGAGATACGGTTTCTCAATAGCGTTATTAAGAGACCTCTCACATGATAGGGTGAGGGACCCATTGACTTTCTTTTTTCCCTATTATGTCTCTCACTAAATTAGTGGAAAACGGTCTCTCATGAGACCTACTAATTTCATAAACCGTATCATCGAAATCTATTTCTCCATTTAGATTTATATTAATGTGATGTTAGGGATGAGTTGTCATAAAAATGGTTAGTAAAACACAAAATAAAACACGAAAATTGAACATGCACTCATTGTACACGTCCGTTAAGAAAAAAGAACATTATACTCGTGTACCATTAGGCAGCTATAAGCCTATGAGGCTCACTTAACAAGCACTACATAAACTTTGGTGGCTATTTTAGTCTGAAATAATAAGATATGATTTTGTAACTTTTTATAGTCAAATGTGACTACTATTGAAAAATAAGTTACCATAAGCATTGGTTATACCATTGTGGTTACATTTAACCATAAAATGGTCATATATGCTCATCCGAAACTTCAGACGAAAAGTGATCGTCTAAAACAAGAATTTGCGATTTTTTTTTTGCTTGGTTTACATTTTTCAGGTACATTTTTTTTTGCCTTGTTAAGTACTCTCTCTCCCTTTCCCGGTTATTTATTTATCTTTAATTTTGGCACAAAGATCGAGAAAAGATAAATGCATTAATTATTAGGACAATAACAATTGCTAGAGTTCCATACTAAACTTTATCATTGACAGATCAACATACATCATTAATTATGAGACTTCTTATTTCTCCTCAACAGTAAAAGTTTCATACTTTTATGTGCCCCCCCTCAACAGTAAAAGTTTCATCCATCTCCTCTCCTTTTCTTAACATGAAACCGGTTTCTTACTTTAGAAACCGGTTTCTACTTTCTACTCTAGAAACCGGTTTCATATAAGGAGCTCCTTAGTTTCCACCTCAATGGTTAAGGAGATGTTATAGAACTTCTTATTTGTTGTCATTGCTATTGCCCTTAGATGGCAAGTGGACCAAATTGAATTTGGAAGTCGGATCAAGTAACCCATCAAAGAAAATTCTAAGATAGAACACAAAGGTATGTACACATAATTGACTGAGACACCCTAAACTAAAAGTAAACTAAAAATAGTTAAACAATTAACCGTGAGTAAGGTATTGACCTATATCAAGGTGAAGACATTTTAAAAAGAATGATTAAGCTACTCAATTAATGATAATAATCAAATGAACTTATGAACATGTCCACTTAGTGGCTCCAAAGTCAGCCTAACTTTTATCATTATTGGTGATTTAATTATGCTTAATTACAATTATTCGAAAAAGATAATCCAGCTTTACCTTGATTAATACCGCTCATATCTATTCTTGCCACCTTACAAGAAACATATCCTAAAAATTGATCATGTTTTTTTGTCTTCATTGTTCACAAGTCTTAAATGTTTAGAAATTAAGAACTTGGTTCCACGATCACCAACAATTTGAGTTACTCACCCCATCTCAACGATTTGTTTATGTTTAAGTAACATATTTTTCATAAAGAATAAAAAAAATTAATAACTAAATAAACAGAGTAAGTATAATTTAAAAACACAATTGTAACTAGACAGTGGAATACAAGATAAAAGATTTAAAGTTACGAACTAATATGCAAAATACATTATACGTTCTCATAATGTATTCGACAACCTTTAGGCTAAGATTTTGAGACATTTTCGGAAGAAAAAGTACCCTTAATTTATAAGAAAGGTGATAGAACAGTTTGTAAACGATAAACCTTCGAACAATCATACTAATTATGTACTCCGTATTAATTAATTGTATCATCTGCATAATAAGAATGTAATTTCGGGAATTGATAAGCGGATTACTATTTTACATTTGATAGTACAACGGAAATTTATAAATTAACAATCCAAAATAGTAATTTAGCTCGTACCTAAAAAGGCCTTAAAATTACTAGCTTTCCACTATATATACATTGCCTCATTGCCAGCCTTTCATTTTTATAGTAAAAGATATAATCCGTATAAGAGATAAAGATATGTTCCATGACTATTACTTATATTGTACGCAATTTTTATGTCCTCATAAATTTCAAAATTTTTCCCATTTTGTTGTTAAATTAATTTGTCCATTTGAAATACTCCTTTGATCCCTTTGTTGCTGATGAACAATGAGCCCTACATGACCAACTCCATGCTTATTTGCCATAGCATTCCTTGCTTTTAATCGATCGAGAATTTCAATATATTTTTGGATCCTCATAACCTTCAAAGACAAAATAATTAACTTATATTAATTATTTAATCGTGACAACAATATATACTAAGTATTAAGAAGATCATTAACGGCTACATGTGAGATCAGCCCATTAACCATATATTTGAGTATATCGTTTTATCATAAAACATATGAATTTGGGTTGGTCTCACAAGTACGTGAAACCGTCTCATACAGAAATTCTAAATTTTGATATGAAAAGAACTTTGAACATTTGAAATTAGTGTCATTGTCGTAACCGAAAGTTAATTATGAGAAATTAAACAAAAAGAAATGATTAGGGTTGGAAAAGACTATTAAAAAGGTTCATAATTATTTATGGGTTTGATAAAAAGCAATATAAGTTCGTACATTTTAATGGGCTGTAAGAGCCATCCTAAGTTGACAGTCTTAAACTAGAATCGATGAAATGTGTATGATTACTAATTTACTATTGATATATACCTGCATTTTCCTTTTCAGCTTTACATCTCCATCAGCAACAATTCCATCCAATTTAATCATTTGAGCCATTAGTAACTCAATTAAAGTCACCAATTCCTTCTCTGCCACTTTTCCTCCTTTACAAATTACTGATTCCATTGATGCCACCTTTATAATCAAACAAGGTAAACTAATTAATTCATTAAGATAACATGATAAACATGCACTAATTAATTCATTTAATAATAATTTCAAAATGCAAATGATACCTTAGAAACAAGTTTATCAACTTCCATGGTGACTTGTGTTACTGATCTTAGAGCCCTTTCCATGTTAGAATTACGTCGCGCTTCGATAAATCGATTTTCTTGACTAATTATGTCTTCAACAAGTGTAATCCTTGATCCATCTTTTACACCACAAACATCAAGAAATGATCTTGATTCCCTTTCCTTGTCTTTGAAGAAAAGTTTTTGATCTTGAGGGTTTAATTTTGTTGGTTGTGCTAACATTTTCTTCAATTCCCCTACCATCAAAGAAAATCAATCATATCAGCCAAACTGTTATACATACAGGTGTATAACGACCTTATAATAATACTAATAACGCAAAATGAGGTTAACAAACATTACAAGCTAAGGTCGTGTCTGAATACATACCGAAACTTGCATGAGAATTGATGTGGATTTCATGGTAAGAAGATCCATATTTCACTAAGACTTTGATCATGGGAATTGGTATTGAAGGGTAATTTTTATTGGAATCTAAATTCCTTTTTTGGACTAACATTCCTCCTGGCCTCATTTCCCATAATAGACCTTCCATTTTACCATCACCAACATTATTTTTGTTTGTTTTCTTCATCTTTTAATGATAATAAATTTAATAAATGTTCTTTAAATAAACGGTAATGATAAATGCAGCCCTTAGCAAAATTATTGGGATTTATGCAAAGTTTTTAGAGAGAAAAAAATGTGTTGTTTTTGGGAAAGGGGTGATTATGCTTTGGAGATAAAGACAAGCATTAAACTCTTGTAGGAAATAGAGGGTGGAGGGAGATATAGAAAGAAAAGGATAGAATTCAATGAATGACTTTATAAAGGTAGCTAGCTAAGTTGTATTTATATGTAATTTGAAAAATAAATCAAAATTTATATTATTGTATGAGAAAAATAATAATGGATGAGAATATATAAATCACATGATTGGGTAGAAAGCAAAAGAGTATATAGTTTTTATATGTTTGAAAGGATTGTATTTGAAATAATAATAGGTTGAGTTGTAGGCCCGTGAATATTGCATATTCTAATCTCTATTATTTGTTCACATGTTTCCTTTGGATCAATGAGTACGTCAATGTAATACTCATGTTTTGAATAATGACCAATACCGTAATTGTTAACTTAATTAGGTGTACATACATTGGTAGGATTTGTTAAGTGATAACCTACAAACTATATAAGTTATAAATTAATTAGCCACCTTATAAAAAAACAGCTACAACCTGTGACATTTAGTTTTGTTCTGATTATTTTTGACGGTCTCTCATGCATTAATGTTAGTGGGAGAGCTCTCTCATAATAGGTAGACAAGGTAGGTACTATTTTGATTAATTTTTATCTTTTTTCTTTTTAATTAGTTCTTACCGTCTCCTATTCAGCCTAATATTCTCCTTTCATTATAATACTTCATACGTATATTAAAGAAAAAGGAACATTAAGCTGAATAGGAGGGAGTAGTTATTTATTGGTTGTCTCTCAATAATATAGTGAGATATGATCTCTCAGAAGAGTTACTGTAATAATCTCAAAATAAAGAGTTTGAATTGAGTAAATAAGACGAAAATTTGAGGTTGCGAAAGTAAATCTAAGAGATGAGAGGTTGCAAAAGTTTGAGGTTTAGTTGGGATGCAGTAACGGAATCAAGATTTTTAGTCAATTGTCGATAATTGTATTGTCGGAATAGCAGAGAAAGTATGGATGCCGGCAGCAACAAAAACGTTGGTGTGAGACCGCGTGGGGTGATGATTAAAATGTTTTATTTAGTTGTTGGAGTCGTAGACAGTAGACTGCTACATATCTCGTGTTTCATTTTGGTAAATACACGCTTTGTTTTATAACCAACTTTTGAATCAAATAGAGTAATGTACAAACAATCAAGATGTCCTATCTTTTTAAGATGTTTATATGAGAAGCTTCAAGTATTATACATCCCAAAAAGATTAAAATACTAAGAAATAGCTCCAACGAGGGGATCGGAAATTGTTCTTTGTTTAGGGAAGGCGTGTCAAGGGTTGACCAACATCTATAAGCCACAAGTCAATATCTCACTTCATTGACCTATAAATCTGTATTAAATTCAACCACCCAATTTTCGGACTGAAATTCTTGTATTATACACTTTTATCTCATTGTTAAATGCTGCATTATTATACATTTCGAAAGAAAGGTCCAAAGATGGAATAGAACAAAGGAGGGTATGTAGGAATAGGCAGAGAGAACCAAGAATTCGGTATGTTCGATGACATATACTTCTAAGGTATATGCCAAGTTTATACTCTATATAAAATAGCTAGATTTTGTTGGGTCTTTTATTTTCATTAACAACATATTTGTCACAAAAAAACATAAAAACGTAAATAACTAAGAATAAGATACTAAAAGTTTGAGGATTAATTAACAAAGATAATGTGATCAATCCTCAAGCTTTTTAGCCTAGACATAAATATTTATCTCGATATGTTGATTATATTCGTCAATATAAAACAACTTTGGTAAATGAAGTTTTATAACATAGTACGTGACCAGATAACAGTCTTGTCGTTTGGTTATCATCGGGGAATTAAATTCCCATGAATTTGAAACATACATGAATAATCAGACAATTTTATGTGAATTGTTTAAAAGTTGTTTAGCTGCAGACATATATGAATTGAGTACCGCAGTTTTCAATTATCTAAGGGTTTAGTTGTCTAGGTAATCAAATTTTTCCATTAAAGAGAAGTTGGCAGCTCGTGGAAAAAGGTAAATCAACTGATTTTGAACAAGTATAACAACTCCGATTTTTCTAATTCACCATTTTATAGTGGCAAGACTGTCAACTAAACGATTATTCAAGTTTCTTTCTATTAAAAATTATGCCAAAATGAGGTATTTATTAAAGTTGCAAAAAGAGAAAATTAGAGGAATCTAGAAAATGATAATTAGACGAGCAATAAATAGAGTGGATAGAAACAGGAGAAGAAAAAACAGGAAAATAGTTGGAAAAGCACATGCTAGTTGATGGGGAGAAATGCGACATGGCAGGCAAAGTCTCTATTTTGCCGGTACTCTACAACACTTCTTTGTTTGTATTGGGCCATACTGGGCCCATTCGTCCATATTGGGCTGGTGGACCACATAGTTGACATCCATCCTTGGCTTCTTCTTTGCTTTTCAGCCCCATTTAATATGCTTCTCTCATAACTTAGGATTTCAATGTATCACAAAAACCTCAAGCCATTCCATATTTCCATGTATTCTTTTTAGGGTTGGTCAAACACAAGGGTTGACCCAGCCCTTGGGCCACTTTTGACCCGGCCCAACTCGTCCCCAATCATGGGCTGGTTCCGGCTCCATAATATTAAATCCAACTCGCTTTAAGCTCGGACCCACCCTCGACGCAGCCAGCCCCGCCTCTGGGGTCACTTATTGCTCGGCTCGCATGAATCTCGACCCAACCTATTCCTATCTCAGTTTGATTTTGGGTCCCCCGGTCCAAGCCCGACCCGGTCCGACTCGCCCGTTTGGCCACCTCTAATTCTTTTCACAAAGACACAAACTATTGTATAAGAGTATATAAACTTCTGTGATAAATTTGTTTGCGTCGTAGATTGTTCCCAACTTTATTTGTCCCTAGCTTTTGTATTTCATAGTCTCTCTCATTTTTCCATTGATTAAAAAAAAAAAATTAAATCAACAAATTGCAAATATATATAATTAATCATTAAAATTATATTAAGAATAACCCCCTTACTAATAAGAGAACAAAAAATCTCTTTAGTTTTTCCTCCAAAATGCATTTAATTTAATAAGGAAACAATTAAAACTTTATTTTAATAAACTATTAGGTTCGTGACAAAAAAAAAGTTCATTAAAAAAATTGAAGAAAAATTATAAAATGAAATCCGTAGTTTTATGGTAAGAAAAGTACTTTCATAAAAATAGACATTTCAATATTTCATACCTTCACTCAAATCTATTTGATTAGTTTTTTTATTTCAATATCAAAATACAATGGACTGAAATATCTAAAATATAATTAAAAAGGGTACCTAAAATAATGTGACATGGCGAATTTTAATGTGACGTGGCATTTCTAAATGTGACATGGCATATTTTTAATGTGACATGAATTATTAATTTATTATGACATGACATTAATTTAATTCATTTATTTATAAATTAATGTAATTCAATTATTTATAATATTAAAGGATATTATCATTATTCATAATTAATTTTATATATTAAATATATTGTTTTCCAAAATTTATGTAACCCTTACAAATTTACATC
>VHZZ01000293.1:8609-20137 GCA_009801015.1 Silene noctiflora
TCAGAAAAGAAAATATTCAACTTCAAACAAAATATTTCACAATTTTGTAAATGTAATGTTACAATATATTTTTCGTTCTCGAAATACAAATATCGAAATTCAGAACAAAGGTTCCGAACAATTTGTACAATACTTACTGGGGGCCTCGTTATCATATCTCGCACAGGGCCCCTGAAATCTCGGGGACGGCCCTGGGTATGAGATGCTAAAGGGGTAAAGTGGGGTTTGAATCCGTCAGATATCAAACTCCATTTTAAAACATCAATGACCCAACCAAACAACAAAATGGATCAGATTCATTCAAATTCATATAGTGGAGCCAATCAACACTTCGGGTTATTTATGATATGAGACTATGTTATTCTTTAATTAAGTAAAAATGATACATAGCTTTATAACATAATTTGCAAGCTATTACATTTATCGAATGCTCACATGATACGCATCCAGTATAAAGGTGAACTCTATAAAAGATCATAATGGTAAAATGAGAATTGCTATCTACCTTTTTTTTTTTTTTTTTTTATTATTATTATTATTATTATTATTATTACATTATCTTCTACCTTCTCCTCTAACAACTGGGTTAAAATATAATATAATTGTCCTCATTTATTTTTCTCATCCGACCCCACCCGATATATATTAACTTATTCGATTGTAAGAGGGTAAAGGGAGAAGGTGGAAGAGAAGATAGATAACAATCCTCTGGTAAAGTTAGTTTGTTAGGAGCTACAACGTGTATTGGATCTAATGGAAGTCTTTTTGCAGAAGTTCTCGCATTAAAAGAGGACATTTTAGCTGCTAAATATTTAAGAATCTCGAAATTGATAATTGAAGGTGACAATCTTTGTGTCATCAACTCAATTTGTAGTACTTGACAAATTCCGTAGGAAATCATAAGCATTATCAAGGATGTGAATTTAAATCTTCATTTTTTTTTTTGAGAAAGTGATAGTTCCACATTGTTTCTAAGAGACTAACGAAGCGCGAACTTTAGGGCCTCTGTTGGACATTCTTTTTTAACGTACTCTTTTAAGGTGATTTGAAAGTCGTTGGCCACAATTCACCTCACTTACCCATAAAGATGAAATAGATTGATCTTATCCTATACTCAGATGTCTCGTCCGTCAATCTAGTGTTCTTACCTCTAAAAAAAAAAATAGACAATGCATTTCATAAAAAGATGCCCTTAGGGCAAAAACTTATCACATAAATTCTCATACACCCACCTCCTCCTCCTCCTCCTCCTCCTTGTTGTCCATAATAATAAGATCTTCTTACAACTTGGATTTGCCCTCTTTTCATTTGTATATTTATTTATCCCTTCCCTCTCCAAACCCTAGTTTCATTTTTTTGTCTACCCTTCTCACATTCATCAAAGATCAGGTAAATTTCTTTGTACCCACCTCAATTGATCACAATTCTTACCTGGGTTTTTCTTCTTTAGATCAATTGAATCAAACCTACTTCACAATTCATCAATGACGTTACAATTTTTATCATTTTTTGTTTGTATGATTTAGCTGAATTCTATCTAATCATGTTGTTAATGAAATGAATTGATTTGTTGTATTCAATTTGATTGAGATTATTACCTTAAACCACTTTGCATGATGTGGACTCATTTACCTGCCCTTTTAAGGAATACAATTTAGATTATACTCCCTCCGATTCATAAGAATTGCGGGCGTTTGTTTAAGATAGTCATCGCAAATCTTAAAAAGTGGGGCAATTCCAAAGAATCGGATGGAGCTATGGTATTGCATTTTATAGCTCAATTTAGGGCTGGATCATGGATATATTAGGGTGGATGTATAATTTAAGTTGGAATTTAGGGTACTTTTTATTAGTGAAAGATTTAGATTAGATGGAGGGTTTTGTTTTGAATTGATGTTTGATTAGTCAGAGTTTGTATTTCTTGCAGCTGTAGTAGCATCAATGTAGTTTTCGTATCGAGAATTGATGCTGTCTATGACTAGATACTGGTGAAAAGGAGTATTTTGTCATGGAATCTAGTGGTGGTGATACAAATCATCTGGATGCTGATGTTCGTTTGCCACCTCGAAAGCGTTTGCTTGCAGGGCTGAAAAAACAAAGTTGTTTAGAGAGCACCTCACAGTGCTCTCAAGAGCATAGCTCAAGCCTGAGTTTGAGCCCGGGCTTGAATGCGTCAATTGCTCAGAGTCCAATGAGTGAATTCGATGTTCGTCTTAATGATTTATTGAAATCTTATAAGAATGGACCAAACATGTCTCCCGAGGAGATAGCTATTGCTGCAGAGTCAGCAGCTTGTACTGCCGCCAGGTCAGCAGAAGCCGCGAGAGCTGTGGCTGAGGAGAAAGCTGCCATTGCTGCAAAGGCCGTGGCTGCTGCTAAGACCGCCCTGGATTTGGTTGCTTTAGGTTCTGAAGAGGCGAGTATCCGGGGTAAGCACCAAAAGAGGAACAAGTTGAAGAAACATGTTCCTGTTGAACTTTTGTACAATAAATATAATCCTCTTGAGAATTGTGGGGATGATGAAGAGCTCGCCATGAGACTTCATCGGACTATGAATAGCTCTCCTAGAATTTCGAAACATTCTCCTAAGAAGCTCAAAATCTCTTCGCCATGTGACAAAAGTGTTGTTTCTAATGGCACTAGCATGAGGAATGAGGATGTGAAGTTCCCTAATGGAGAAGCAAAGGGAGAAATGGACTGTGAAGGGTCTAATGAAGAGTCGTACGCCGATGAAGTTAATGAGAAGCTATCGGAATCTAGTAAGGATGATGAGGTAGAGGTGGATAGTGGTGAAGCTGAATCAAGTCACCCCAAGGAGAAAATTTATGAAGGATTAGATTGTTTGAGCATCAATGGTAGGAAGAGAGGTAGAAACAAGCAGAAAAGGCTGCCACTAAGCATAGTATGTAGCTCAAAGGATCAATCGAACCATAAAGAGGAGTTGCAATTGGCAAATTCGCTGTTAACTCTGGATAGAACAGATAATTCAACTGCTCTTCATTTGTCTTTGCCGTCTGTTGACAGTGTGACTCCAATGGAGGTTGCTCCGACATGGAAATGCCAGGATTTTAAAGTGTCAGAGTGCATCAAACAAGACAAACTTGTGCAATCTTGATGTCTGAAACAATATTTGTCGACATTTCATCACAATGGAGCATGCCAATCAAAGCAGAGCTTCATCGTTCTTCTTGTAGAAAAGGTATTTTCTATATTTCGAGTATATTTTAGTTTCTTGTTGTTGCATTGTGTTGACTTGTTGTCTACAATGTATATTTTATTCTTCAGCTTTTCATTTTTGCATGTGATATAGGATAGAAAGGTGCAATAAGAGTGCAGTGCCTTCAGTGCTGCACTGGATACATGATTTTCACTTTGTAGATCAAAATGTACAAGACAGTATAATGTAAGATCTTCTTGAAATTATTAATGAATGATGATTCGAATTGTTTCTCCACATCTCGCTTCTTATCAGCAGGGTATCAAATATCATTTTTTATGAATTAATTTATCTTTATGAATTATGATGGTGTTTTGTAGTGAGCAGTTTTAGTTTCGAAGTTTGTGGTCAACGTTTGTTATATTTGAATATTTGATTGGTGTGCCTTGCCACATATAAACTTGGCTATAGAAAATTAGAAACATAGGAATTGCATGTATAGATGTGAAGTTCTCAAATGTTTCTCACACTTATGGAGGCGTTGCGTCAGCTAGGTAAATGGTTGAGTAGTGGTAATCGTGACCTGGGTTTGAAACCTTTCAGCCTTAAGACTTCTTTCTGGCTCCCTTTCCACCTTTAACAGAAAAATAAAACATTTGACAAGGGATTGTGATTGGTCTATCTATTCAGCTTTCTCTTAGGACCCTTGCCAGTTACCTCTGCCAACTGATGCATTGAGATCCCTATGAAAGGCTTACTGCTTTGATGGGCTTGTATAGGTTTTCTTTTTTGATTATTTTTACAGCAATACATAGAAGATTCCCTAACCGAAAGGGCTTTTCTTATCATATTTGGAAACAAAGTTTCATGACCAGTGTGTTTGTGCATCTGACATTGTGTTTTGGCGCATCAGAGCGACAATGATCAGGATAAAAATCACTAGAATGCATTTGTGCTGCTATGGTCTTCTGAGCGCATCCCGTTTCTAAGCAAACCCATACATCCAAACTTAAAAACCTGTTGAGGGGAATAATGCTCCTACAGTCCTACCCTCCAAAGTTGCCAAGACTCTGTTCATGTTCAGAAACAGAGCCTGTGCAAGTGTCTGACTTGGATATTTTGTAGAAATCCTCTCATTTTTTGGTTCATTATGAAATGTCAATACACATGCCTAAAATTTTTGGATACATGTACGTGAAGTAATTTGAAGAGTCAATTTGAAGAGTCGTGTGACATAGCCTACTCATGATACGATGTCTCTTTGATGATGCGAGTAGTAGTGCCGTAGTTACGAGATACTAGAAACTAATCTTTTTTGGAGATGCGTCTGTTGTGGATTATTTGTGAGCGCCCTGTGCAGGATCTTCTCTTTCAGCCCTCAAGGTACGAAAGCAAGATATATGAAACCTTTGACTCGTTAGAATACAATCTGAATTCTGAATCTTATTTTTCAAGTCTAGTGGGCATTATGTATAGCTTTGTAGTAGTGCTTGCGTCTTCTTGGGCTAACACGTGCATGAGTTACTTCGTTCACACCTTTGTCTGAATGGAGGGTCGAATAGGTTGGGACTTGGGAGAGAAAGATATGGATACAAGTTTGGATGGGTAGTAAATTGTGTAGACTAGCCTATTTGGACTAGATTATCTCAGGGATTTCAGATTCAATCAATTATGGAATTTGATTAAATTAACAGCAGGAAACTTAGAAATGCCCACCTTTAATTGGCGTGTTATCGCAAACCTCTCGTAAACTGGGGCCAAGAAAAACAACCAATTTAAGACAAGAATCAAACTTTCGCTACAAGTCTGAATTGTACATTTGTACCAAACGTTCAAGGGATGATGAAAACCGTACAAATCTGTACAAGAGAAAGAGAGCAGTATTCTCGACATATCTGTACAAGAGAAAGAGAGTAATATTCTCGACATTAGTATACTCCAAAATTTACATTCTTTTGGAGTTATAGTTAGAACCAAAATTCTCGCTGTAGTGACCGCCTCACCAAAAAAATCAATCAAATATATTACATCAGGGATGATGAAAATTTCACATAGAGAAAACAAGGGAGATACAGGAAATCGAGTAATCTTATTAGAGCCAAGGCAAACCCACAACCAAATCTTGTAATTTCCAACATTTAAGCCACATGGAAGAACAACAAACCTTGTATATATGGTTATCCCGTCATTGATTTGCCTAAATTTGAAGGTTCTTCATTCCGACAGATAATTTATCTTTGTTAGAGTTGTCATGTGAGGTAAAATCCGGTTTAAGCCACGAGTGTTGTAAGCACTGCTGGGCAGTAGGCCGCTTCTCCGGGGCAAAATCAAGAATTGGGCACAGAAAACCGGCAAATTCCCGAGCTTCTGTTTCAGGAAAATTGTATTTCTCAACAAGAAGGCGATCGAGGGACCAGTATTTCAGTCTTCTGATCCGCTTGAGATCACCATACCTGTCAAAGTAATCCTTTGACCTTACTCCCCCATTGGCTATCTGCTCAAGTTTAAGCAATCACGTCACAACTCACAAGTTCTAAATAGGCAAATAAATGGTGGAAGGATTAAAATTTCAAATGCTCACCTTCTTAGGCATTTTTCCAAGAAGTTCCTGCATTAGCGCAAGATGATCCTGAAAGATATGAGAATGAAAAGTTTAACACAGGAGCATTCTCATGACTCATGAGCCAGCAACATTCCTAGTACCTCAAGGACTCGCAAATGGTGAGGTAAGGGGGTCACATGTAAGCAGCCCTAGCGCTATGTTTCCATCACATAAAGATTGTTTCCACAACTCATAACGGTAATCATGTATATGTCGAACTCTTATCAATCTACTATCTGAACAAGATACCATTTCCACCCTATTTCTCTACATACGTAAAATAAGATGCAAAATGTAATGTTTGATTTATCGAAACAAATATTTTTATATTACCATCGGCAAATGTTCCATCCAGTATATATGTATGAGATAATTTATGTTCCAAAGTCATCGTTTGACCATCAAAATAAAATGGGGATAATACAAATAGGTAGGAGGGAGTACAACATCAAACTAGTAAAGCAACATGTTACAAAGAAACCGCCATATTGTAAAACCAGTATATCTCACATACAAACCCATGAATATCGGAAATGATCTTAAAGGCCATCTTCTATAATCCATATATAAGTTTAATTTCACCGGATTATCCAAGTCAGTTGAGGTATTATCGCTGTATCAGTAACAATAAATCACCATAACCAATTCAGAGGCATAGGCAAGTGAGCAGTATAGAATATCAGTATTAGAATATAGAACGTAAAGTATCTGATATATTGACTATTGAGAAGACGAGAGATTATCAGGAAAATACCTCATCCTCACTAAAGCCTTGTCCACCTTTAGGAGCAAACAACATGTCACCAGTAGCAAGTTCAAACGCCGTACAAGCAAATGACCACATATCGGCTGAAGCCGAGTAGCCGGAACGAAGAATAACTTCAGGAGCTCTATACTGCCTTGTTTGTATTTCTTCCATGAACTGCTGATCTGCCCAACAAGCACTACCGAAATCTACAACTTTGCACCTCATATTGATCCCATCCAAAGATCTCTGTGGCTTTGGGTTTTGTCCCATTGAGGCCCTTCTCTCAGAAATCCTGGCCACCACTCGTTTTGCCCTTCTCTTAAGCTTTTTCTCGATAAAATTCATGGTTATTCCACCATTAAGGTTTATTCCTTCGGGTCTCTCGAGAATTGGGGTAAGCTCAGATCTGATGGGATCTTTGGAAGGATCAATGGGAGAAACTAGGAGGATATTTTCTGGCTTTAAGTCGGTGTGAAGTATATTAAGTTCTTGATGAAGATAGTCCAAGCCTATCAAAACACATCTGCAAATTTCTCTAACTTTATTGAAATCTAGACCTTTGTGATGATTATATCGAATCAGTCGGAGTAAGCTATCTCCAAGAAATTCAAGGACCATGCACAAATGTTGCCCATTTGGACCCATATGCTTAAAATGATCAATCAATTGGACAACACACTTGGAATTCGATGAGTCTCTGTCAGCTATTGCTGAAAGGACTTCAATTTCGTGAAGAGCGGCCTGAGCAAACTGTGGTGCACTTTTTTGAATCTTCAAAGCCACAAAACCCTGAAATAAAGACAACATTCATGAAGGGAAAATACAATACCGGTATGCATTATAGAAGTTCTTAGTTTAAAAACATACAGAAGAAGAATAAAGGGGCTAACATTGTTGAAGCAGCCTAAGCAGGTACCTAAACTTTCAGTTTTCTATGGACAAGTGGACAACAACATAACCCCAATACATCAAGGGCTCCAGCAAACGGAAAGGTAAAGAGGGTCAGATGCATGCCACCCGACCTGTATTAACAAAATGAGAAAATCTGGATGACCTATAATGAAAATTGCACCAAGAATGGAATCGAATGACGGCTACTTCATAATAAAAAGAAGCACAACCAGTGAGCCATTAAGCTCTATGCGTACTACTACTCCGTATAACTTATTAGTATAATAGTATCTTTAGCAAAAGTACAGCACAAAGTGAACAATTCAGCTGTCGAAATATCGATGATTTGTTACTGTTGTAGTATGCTCTTCTGCAGATTCATGCTTAACAACAGCGTCTAATAGTCTCCTAGTGAATAAATGACGAATCTAAATTGTATCCATTTCCATGTCAACACAGCTAAAACATTCAACACCACAATATCGAAACTGTCTAGGTCCACAGTAAGAATAATTTTCACATCGGACCAAAGACGATCTCAAAACTCAAGTACCTTTGAAAGGATGAGTTTTCGAAACAAACTGAGAAACTAAGTATACACAATTGATCACAAAATGGCATAATATGGATCACCAGTTCACCACCAACTACTAGTATTGACAGGTAAACTGGTAAACCCACATAATAAATGCAATCTATGCCAAAATAAACACAAACCCAATGAACTAAATCCCTCAAAAAACCTCAGATCATCATCAAATTACAAAAACCAAAATCCATGATTCCAAATCATAGTCCCACGGCCACCACTATGATCCAAGATCATATATCATATACTCCCTCCATCTCAATCATTTGTTTACCTTTTTCATTCTTTGGCATATGTATTTATATGTATTTTAATCAAAGGTAAACAAATGATCAGAACATTTAACAAAAAACATAGGAACTTCCTAAGCAAAATTTGAGCAGAAATAAAGGATCAACAACAAATAAGAGTTAAGAACATACAGAAGTGTGAATATCATAAGCAAGCCAAACAGTGGAAAATTGACCCCAACCCAATTTTCTTTGAGCAATATAACGACCACCATTAAAGGAATCACCAACTCTAACAGCATGATAACCTCCTTTTCTATATGATTCAAACTCCTCCTCTTCTTCTTCTTCTGACCCTGAAGATGATGAACAAGACATGTTCTTGTTTTCTGATTAAAAAAAGTGATCAATTTAAGGGTAAAGATTGAAACTTTATGATGATTATGAGACTGACTTGATCTAAAACAATCTGGGTTTGCTTCAAAACGTGATCTTTGATTGTAAAATCAAAAGGGTACTATCTAATTGAAAGGGAAAGGGTAAGAAGAAGGAAGGAGAAGAAAGGTTTGCTGTTATTGTTGTATATGTGGCCTTCAATACAAGACTTCTTCCACTTTTTCTCTCTTTTTTATATTTTTCATTTTCACTTGCATTAACAAAGTTGGTCGACGTGAGCGATAAGAGGTAGCTCTCTCCCGAAACAATACTACAACTGATGAGTAGTAAAGAGTTTGATTTCCGACCTTGTGAATGAAAAAATCAAATTTTGAGGGATTCCCAAATGTACTTGATAGAGATATCCCTATCAAGTATCAACACCTAAAAGATATTTTCGAAAATTCTTGTTTCAGGCGGTCATTTTTCGTTGGAAGCTTTAGACGGACATATGTGACCATTTTATGGTTAAATGTAAACACAATGGTAACCACAATGGTACAACCTCTCTTTACAACTTATAATAACTTGTTTTTCAATAGTGGTCACATTTAGCTGTAAAATGATTACAATATCCCATTTTCTTGCTTCAGACAAAATATTTTTCGTTTAGCACAACTATTTGTGAGACAATCTTATACCACGCAAATATATTAAATGTTTTTCACTAATATAAGTCATGATGTACATGTAGATTTAGATTTATTTCAGGTAATATTAATATAAAACGATCTTACACGGTACTATTTATTTAGGGATAATTGGAGATCAAATCAATGGTCCACAATTGAATTTACCACGAGAAAGTAGATTTGGGGAATGTGGGTTTGTCATAACTTTACTACACTTTTTACTTTGCCTTTCAACTTTTAAGGATATATCTTGCTTTACCTTGAGGATTTGCTTTGCCTTGAGCATCTATTAATATGAAACTTTTGTGTAATTTTATTATCCATGTTCCAAATCATAGGCAACTAAAGTTACCACGAACAGAGGAGAGCGGTGATGAGTGGTTTAATCATAGCCAAGCGACCAAACAATTGGACATTGTAAAAGACGCTTTCTAAAGAGATCGTTGTATAATTGTTAATGCTCAATTTTTTTTTTTTTTTTTTTTTTTGAAATAAAACCAAGGGTTGTATTATATTTTATTACTCTCCCCCATTACAATGTCGTTAATGTATGGAGGGAGCACGTTTAGCCAAAACCAACTACCGCTTCCTAAGTTCCCAAGGACGAACATGAACGAGCTCATGTGCCACCCTATTACAAGATCGTCTAACGAAAACAAACTCAACTTCCGCAAAAAATACACATAAAGCATAAATATCTTTGTAAACAAGACAACAGTCACTACGACCACGTTTCCTCTTCTTCAAATCTTCTACCACCGTGAGACAGTCACTCTCCACCGTAATACGCGCCAACTCTGCTCGTCGTGCTTCCTTCATGCCCATCAACACCGCTTCAGCCTCCAACATAGTCGTATCCCGCTGACCTTGTTCCTGAAAAACAGCTCCCCAAAGCACCGTCTCTGTTTCATCCCGACACACCGCCCCAAGACCCAAGCCCACCCCTTCTGCCCAACCAGCATCAACATTGATTTTGTGCCAGCTCCTTCTCGGTTTCCGCCATCCCTCTCCCTTCACCACCATACACGCCCCCCGCTCCTCCTCCATCTTCACCTCTCCTTGCATCTCACTAATGAGCTCCTTGACCCTACGCACCACATCCGCCACACACCACCTCTTTCCTTCGAACACCGCTTTGTTTCTCGCTTCCCAAATAGCCCAACATCCACACATGAATGACACCCATTCTCTGGCCCCCGCTTCCCGCATCACTACCTCCACCCACTCCCTCACCCTCTCAAACCCCACCTCCTCCAACATCTCCAACCCCAACCCATCCCAAACCCCATTAACCCACCCACAACCCCGAACAACATGGAGACTAGTCTCCATGTCGCAGCAACAAAAAGGACAACTATCATCTACTCCACGCACACGCCTAGCCATGTTCTGTTTTGTAGCTATAGAGTCATGAAAAAGTTTCTAGAAGAACACCTTAATTCGAGGAAGAACCGGTACCTTCCATATCTTGCTCCAAAGCCATTTCTCACGAGAATAATCGGACTGCTCTCCTTGCTCACCCGAGCCCTCAAGCAACTTCCAATATGCCGTCCTCACCGAATAATTGTCATCCTTCGTCAAGTCCCAACACCACTCGTCCGTGTGCATGTCATCACTAAGCCGAATACTCAAGATTCTATCAGCTTCAAAGGTTAGGAAAAGGTTATGAATCAACGCATGGTTCCATCGAGCTGTTCCTGCTTCGAACAAATCAGCCACACTCATCCCCGCTTCCGCACTCCGTCTAGGTGACAACACTCTTCTTGAGTCTGTATCAGGAATCCAGGGGTCAAGCCAAACCCTTGTTTCTGTCCCATCACCTATCCTCTTCCTCGCCCCCAAGTAAATCACCTCCATAGCCTCTCATATACTCCTCCATGTATAACTTGGATGAGCACCTAAGTCAGCCTCTATAAACGATTTCCTTGGGAGATATTTAGCTTGCATAACCCGGACCAAAAGTGACTCCTTATCGTTCATCAATTTCCACGATTGCTTACCTAGGGCACTACAAAAAATAGGTGAATATGTGACGGAACACTTGCGACTGAAAAAATGTTCGTCGCAGGATAGAGCTTGCGACGGAATTTGCAACGGAAATAACTCTTACTACGGAATTGCGACGGAAATACCGTTGAAGGATATCACACAGAAGCGCGCACAAAAACAATCACATGGCGGGAACTGTTGCGACGGAATTCCGTTGCAGAGTTTGACTCTCGCGACGGAATTTCCGTCGCAGAT
>VHZZ01000293.1:43599-65296 GCA_009801015.1 Silene noctiflora
ACCTCATAGGAGACTCACCGTACACACATCATCACCCTTTAAGACCACCTGTCATCAAAACCCATAGCCCCGAGAACGCCATTCTACCTGGTCATATGCCTTAGACATATCGAGCTTTAAGGCCATATGGCCTCCCGCTCCCCTAGAGTTCTTCATATAGTGAAAGATTTCAAAGGCAAGTAAAATACTATCCGTGATAATCCGTCTCGGGGTAAAGGCACTTTGGTTTTCCGACACAATTTCGCCAAGGAAAACTTTTAGATGATTAGCTAACACCTTAGAAACAATCTTGTATGACACATTACATAAGCTAATAGGCCTAAAATCCACCATTTTATCCGGGGCTTTCTTTTTCGGAATCAAAACAATATGGGTACGGTTAAAATTAGTTGGAAATGGCGCACTATTCAGAATACTAAGGGATTGCCGTACAACAGAAGGACCAACTATGTGCCAGTAAGTTTGATAAAAGAGACCGTTCATACCGTCTGGACCAAGAGCCTTCGGTGGGTTCATTTGATTCAACGCTGCAATTACATCCCCCGCACCGTATTCCTCCCGTAGACCTTCGTTCATTATGCTTGTAACCCTCCCAGTCACGCCATGGAGAATATCGTCATTTATCATCGGATTAGGAAAACCCTACCTGTACCGCATTCCACGTAGCATCATAAGATCGTCACATTATACAATATATAATTCTACAGACAACTGAGTAGGGAAACCCTACCTGTACCGCATTCCACGTAGCATCACCTATCAAGTCACACATATGATCACCGCACACTGACATCAACACCTACAACAACGATACGACTCGATTACGCACAATCGTAACCCTAACCCAAGATCTACAGATGGTGACGGTGACTTACCTTATGAGACGATTGGTTGTTTAGGTCGGAGTCAGCGTACACTTCCATTCCCGTGATAGTCTCCCAGGTAGATGCTAGCAAGATGAGGGATGAGTGGTAGGGAGCGATGTGTCGATCTAGGGTTGTGGGGAGGAAAAAAGGAAAACAAATTAAATAAGAAATGATTCGAGAACTATGACCTATGCGTAATATTTTAATACGCTGTCACTGATGCACTCGGTCGAGAACCTACGAACTCGACCGAGTCCGCTGCACTCGGTCGAGTGCCCCACACTCGACCGAGTGTCACTCACTAGGTCGAGTCTGATACCAAACAACGACTTCATTTTGATGATTAAGGTCACACAAGTCAACTATGATCAGTCAACGAGTCCTCCTAAGGGACGAGTATTACAGTTATTCCCTAGACAACACTAAACTACCCACTCATGATGTAAATAACAAAGGCTAAATATGAAATGAATTGCATAAATATAATGAGATAATTATATTTAAAAGGAAATAAGGAAATATAATATGGAGTAAACTAAATGATATGAATGAAATGATAAACTAATATGCTAATAATAATAGAAATGTAAAATGTAAATTGCATGTGAATATTACAAAGATTACTAAATTGAGTGTAAGAATCTAACAACTAAATTATAACTAAATAACAATGCGGAAATGGAAAAGCTATATATATTAACTAACATAAACAATAATGAAAATGCTAGAAAGAAAAGAATTACCAAAATGAAATTGCAAGTGAAGAATAATGAATTTGAACTTAAATTGTATTAGAACTTAAAGATTGAATACACAATGTAAACTATTCTAATTCTTGAAAATGTTAAAGAATTATGAGAAAATACAAGAAATTTGAGAGTGTATGAATATGATAGAATGAAAAAGGTGTCTAAGTGTGTCTCTAAAGGTCGGGGCTATCCCTCCTTTTATAGTGATTACAAGATGAAACGTAAGGAACCAAAAGAATCCCAGGTTTGGTCAACCCCGATCGGGGACACGCCACCCCGATCGGGGACGTGGGAATCTCGGTTTATGGCTTTAAAGCCATAATAAATGGCTTGGGAATCCAAAGTTTATGCTTTAAGGCTCCTTTAATCAGCCGGGTAAATGCATTTTTGTGGAATCTTTGAGGGATCCTAAGTTGCACTTTCCACATGTGTTACTTGGACTTCCATTTTGGGCTTCATCTCAATTGTTTACATTTTGCCATTTATAATCATTTGGGTCATTTCTTTCAACACTTGATCATTTCTTCCAACTTTTGTGCTTGCATGATCCAATCCAATTTCCACTTAGCTTTGTGAACTCGATATTTGCTCTTTTGACGGGATTTAGCTATCATAAGCTATATTTCCTACAAAATACGTTAAGTGCAAGCAAAACATCTAGAACACGAGATTAGCTCAAATAAACACTAAAATTAGTGCAAATAGCATGCAAAATCGAGCTAATAAAAGGGGTAAAATCATATATAAAATGGACTTATCATTTACAATACAATTACATTATATGAGGTATAATCCTATTTGTAGTTTGATGGAATGAGTAGTGGTTAAACGCGAAGAGATAATATGAGATATTTAGCTAATTTGCTGCTAAACGAAAGAGAGGACAATAAAAAGAGGGATAACTATATTACAATTTTTAAAAGATCAAATTTTTAAATAACAAAGTGAGTAAATTTATGAATAGTATTCTTCCTTTACGTCATATAAACTCTGATCCTTCCGATTATTAATTATATGTTTCGGACATACTTATGTTAAACTGTTTATAATTGCACACTATCAAAATTTTTGAAGAAGTTTTATCTTCCATTAGCTTTTAAGGTTTTCTATTGTTGTCTAACTATCAGTATAAAAGTTAATCTTGAAACTCCAACCATCAACTTAAAATTTAGTTTTCCATCAGCTTAAAATTTAGTTTTTGGTTGAGATGATTTTTGGACACTAACCGCACATTCAATGCTTCACACCATATTATCTATACACTCCTATATAATCTTTATAATATGTCAAAGCTTGTAAGTGAAATACTACTATTAGCAAATTCATAAAAAGTTCGGTATTTTCATGCACAACAGTACAACACCCATCAACCAATCAAGTGAAATACTCTAACTTAAAAAAAAAATTGATTTAATAAAGTTGCTAATAATTTTTTTTGTTAAATTATACTCCCTCCATACCACACCAAAGGTAACACTTATTATAAATGGGCGTACCACGTGAAAGGTAACATTTCTGATTTGGCCTACAACATTACCAAATTATCCTTATACYCATTTGATATTTACACAAAATGTCATAACATACCCCATCTATCAACCCACAATTACATACCCCGCCTATTTTTTCCCTTTTTACCCTTACTTTTTCCACCTTTTCTTAAATACATCATTTTTCCCTACGATACCTTTGGTGTGGTACAGAGGGAGTATTCAATAATTCTTTTAAAAACTTATTTACAAATACAAACAATAGCACTCACGCCACAAATTACATGGATATAACGTGAATGAACTCAATCCAATACAATCCTTTTATAATATGCATCTCATATTAGTGGAATGTTCCAAATTATTTGAAATGAATTGAGTAATGTTCGTGATCAATATAAATCATATATCTTATTTTAAAACATGACATAGTATCACATTGAACTTATCGTCGTATCGTTTATTAGGGGTTTCATTTCAGTGAAGAGAAACAAAAAAAATAGATGACTTCTAAATGCTAGTCATCAAATGAATCTATGTGAGTTGAGTGTATTATTTCGTATAAGAGCACTAATTTTAAAGATCAATTAATTATTACAATTTTGAATAGAACTTGAAGAACCTAATTAAATAGTATAGGTTAATATTAATATATTGATTTAATAATTAATTAATTAATTACAATTTTGAATGCAATTTGAAGAGCCTAATTAAATAATATATGTTAATACTAATATATTGATTTAATAATTTAAGTAATTTAAAAAAGTTAGAGACTACCACTTCGTTTGAAAAAACCCTCAAATATATATTTATATTGATATTGATTGATTGATTGATTGATTGATTTTACTATTATCAACAAATCAATATACTACCATGGTCGGAACTTAATATAGTGTTCTTTCTTCTCAATCATTTATTTACCTTTTACTCTTTGAAAAGAATATTTTGATCACTAGTAAGCAAATGAATGAGACGGAAGAAGTAATACATTATTCGCAAAATCATAAAGTTATGAGCTTGGGCTTCCTAGAATACCGAAGGAGTATATTTTATTATCAAATCACGACCCTTTGAATTTGCCAAGAGAAAAGTGGATTTGGGGAATGTGGGTTTGTCAAAGCTTCACTCGTTAATTCTATAATATAACCGTCTTATGTACGACCAAATAATATAATCACTTTTTGATAATTATTATTCGGTAAATAGTGATCACTTTTTATGCCTAAAAAATAATATTTTTTCAAGGTGATCACTATTTACTGTAAAGTGGTCATTATTACTAAAAAGTGGTTACATTTTACCAAAAATACAGGATCACAGAAGATATTTACTGAACTTTTCTACTTTACTTTGCCTTTCAATTTTTAAGGATAATATGGCTTTACATTGAAGATAATATTAGTGGTAATTAGTAGCAGTTAAATTAAAGTTTATTGTACGTTAAATTAAAATTCGGAGTATTTTGAGAAGGGAGGCAATAGGTTGGAGTATTTAAAGCAAATGTAAACTATTGACTGGGACGGAAGGGGTAATTTAATCTGAGGTGTCGGGTTAGACACACCTAGATTATACTACGTCAAAAAAACTTATGTTGGGATGGTTTGTTAGCCAAGTCGTATGTGGATTTGAATATGGATGCTGCACTGCTGCCAACTGCCAACTGCCAACCGCCAATAATGGCAAACCATCAACTCTACACTTTTAGATTTGCTAATCTGTGACTTTCGCATCATAAACAACTATTTGAACACAAATTATAGAATAAGACAGTCTCACCCCATGAAACAATGAAACACGAGTGGAATTGATGTTCCTAGAATACGTGAACTCTTTCTGGTTTGCCCTTTGTGATCCTCTGAGGGTAAGATTTAGGCAAGGCACAAATCAGTGTGAGAAGGTCGAACCTTGGAAATTTCCGTGTCCCCCATCAACCCAAACAGGCAAACAGCGGATGTTTCGGTCTATATTCCTCGCTGGTCGAGCTTTCCAGGAAAAAAAAAAAAAAAAAAAGATGCAGGAAAGATGCACAAGGGACCATCCTTTTGTTGCCGCATGCTCTTAACTCTTAAGAAGGACGGCAGTACTAATATTTCTCATGTCTGAACTACAAAACCGTCTACTGGTAAGAAAAACAGCAGTGTGATTAAGAAGGGGAAGTAATATGCGCAAGTTTTAAGCCTCTACAGTATGTAGGATTTTGCTATTTAAAAGAATCAAGTTATTTGGGTTTAAACCACTCAGTCTCGCAACTCAGGCAATATGCCATTGAATTCCGAGTAATCAGGTTTAATACCTTTATGCAACATTTGTTGGAACATCTTCAGTGCTTCCTGGAGATCTCCTCTATTGCGAAGAGCAACTATCAAAGGGCGGTACGATCCCACATCTAGTGAGCAACCCCTCTCTTCCATCTCCTTAATAAGGTCTAAGGCGCTCGCAATTTTACCCTGTTCACAAAATCCACTAATAACAGCATTACAGGTTGAAGATACTGGTGGAAACCCAGAACCAACCATTTCATTCATCAGTTGAAACGCTTCACGAAACTGGCTATGCTTGGAGAAGCATTGGATTAAGCTATGGTAAACAAGAACACTAGGAGTCCCACCTTCATCAAGCATCTTTTCATATACTTCTTTTGCACTTTCTAAGTTTCCATCTTCACATAAGCCAAGAATGGTCAAGGTCCTATCGACTGCCCTTGGAAACATTTTCGACATTTGTTTCAAAAAGCCAAGGGCTTCACTCAAACGATTTTCATGGTATAACCCAAAAATAATACTGTTGTAAGGACTAATGCGACCACCACTGCCACCTTTTCTTTCCTCCATGAGTTCCAGAATTTTAAAAGCATCGTCCACTCGTCCCTTTGAACAAAACCCTTGAATCAAAGTATCGTATGTGACAAAATTGCAATCAATTGCAGCCACTTTCAGCTCACTAAACAAATCCAAGGCCACATCTAACAAATTTATATTACAAAACCCAGCAATTAAGGTATTGTAAGTCTCCACATTCGGTAAATAGCCTTTGTTTTCCATCTGTTTCTTAAAATGCAGTCCAACTTTGGGCTTCCCGGATCTACAAAATCCCTTGATCAACGTATTATAAGCAACGACATCAATGACACCTCCATGGCTTTCTACCCTCTCTAAAACCTCCGCAGCATTATTCGTGCGCCCTACATTGCACAGTAAATCAATCACTTTTGTAGTCGCCACAACATCAGGAATACACCCTGAAGCTAAACTCTTTTCCAAAAACACCTGAGCTTGAACTACATACCCTTCTTTACAATAAGCCGATATCATCAAACTATAAGTCACGTCATCCGGCTTTACCATCTCACTCATCAAACTCCTAGCTCTACCAACCTTACCATTCCTACAAAGCGAATGTAACAATGTATTGTAAATCACTGTATTCGGACTCAACCCTCGCGTCTTCATCACTTGCAAGAGCTTAAACCCGTCTCCTATCCGATTCGTCAAGCACAACCCCTTCATCAAAATCCCATAAGTATAATCATCGCCTTCCAAACCACCCCCCATCATCTTCTCCCTATAAAAGCCCTTAGCAATACTAATATCCTCCTTCACCAATACGTCAAGTATCGAATTATACACCTTCAATGACGGAACCAACCCGAATTTACGCACCAAATCAGGAACCCGGATAACTTCTCGGACCCTCTTGGCGCGCCCGAGACCCCGAACAAGAGTTACAAAGATATCCTCATCAGGGGGTGACCCAATTGAGCTTGGCATTTCATCAAGCAGGTGGTGGGCATCGTCGAAACGACGAAAAGTACATAATTTGTAGATCATAGCGCGGTAAGTGGATTGATTGTGGGTGAAATTGGGAAGGTTTGAAGCCCATTGGAAGGTTTGAAATGCTTGGGAAGGTGATTTATTGTCTAAGATTAATTGGGCAATGTGATCATGTGTTGGTGCTGATAATTGGCATAGGGTTCTTGATTGAAGGGTAATGATTGTTAATGGTGGATTAACAATGGTAATTAGGTTTTTAGGAAGATGATTAATGATGGGCATATGGATGATTCGGAAAAGGTTTAAAAGTTGAAGATTTGAAATTTTACTGCAAAATGATTAATGCACAGATGCACTTGTGTTGATCTTGATTAGTAATCGGACAAGCACTCTTACAGTCCTACCGGTTAATCTGTTATAGTCGCTCCGTTTCACAAATACCTTTCAAAATACGGATGGAGGCATTGGGGACACGACGGGGCGGATGTAGGCTTCCCTATACTCGTACTCACTACCCATCAAGCTAAACTGATGCGGTCTTGTGACGTGTACAGTTTTCAAAATCAGTCTCGTTTAAAGGGTGGATCTAAAATCGTGCTCCCTAATGTTAAAACCGAATATATGTTCTTTTAGTAAAGTTGGTCTTATTCAATACGGAGCATAAAATTTGGAACTTCCAAGACTTGTCTTTATGCGATGGTCGTATCCGTACGACAAGGTATAAAAACACAGTGTTTTTATGGTTTAATGCATAAAATCCGATGTTTGTAATACCTTTTTTTTTTTTTTTTTTTGACAACGGTAAAAAGAGTTCATACAGATGGCATATAACTCATTTGGTCAAATGCACTTATTCTAATTAAACAATACATACGAGCACAACGGTAAATGGTGAGGAAAAGCGTGTTGGTGGTGAACGGACTGCTGAACACGAACTCCAACCGCTCTTTTCTCTACATGCCTCACATCTTCCGAGAACAAATGAGTCTTCCGAACCGCCAAGAAAAGCCAATGTGTACTTACGCCACAAGGATGTAGAAAAGAAAGGCATAATGCCGACCACGAAAGGTGGCCTCCAAAGGAAATGAATCTCCTACACCTTGTAACATTTTCCCTGCGAACAAGAATCTCATAGCCAAGGACAATAATATAGTAGAAAAATAGCGAAAAGGAAGTCACATCGATCAACTCCCAAACCAACGCCATCTCACAAGACGAGATGGACACAACTAGGGGTGTTAATGAGACGAGACAGCTCGCGAGCTACTCGAGATCGGCTCGGTCAAAGCTCGGTCCAAGCTCGGCTCATGCGAGCTCGACTCGGGCTCGGGATTGGCTCGAGAGGTTAACGAGTCAAGCCGAGCAAAGGCTGGCTCGACTCGAAAAGCTCGCGAGCAGCTCGAACTTGTATGATTACATAAGATATTGCTCATATTTTATAAAAATATTTTATCATGAATAYATTTTARTATCACACATATCAAATGTTTCACTGATTTACCAAATATTTTGACATATAACGTTCTAGCCTTGTTATTGAAAATATCGAAAGAAAAAAAAATTAAAAAATAAACAATTTTATATAGGCTCGATTTGGGTTCGAGTTTGGCTCGAGCTCGCGTTAAAGCTCGCAAGCTTTATAACGAGCACATTTTTTTCAAGCTCGGGTAAGCTCGAGATCGGCTCGAGGTCGAGTTTTGGTTCTTGAGCACAAGCCGAGCAAGGCCAAGCTCGGGCTCGGCTCGGCTCGTTAACACCCCTAGACACAACACAAACCAGATGTAAAATTACCACTACGATTAACACAAAAGAGAACCCGTCCTAGGAAGTATCCAAATACAAACTCATCTTTTTATTACTTATAAAAGAGATTATTATTAAGAATCAAACGACAATAGAACAGCAGCATAAGAAAAGAGTTGGGACTACTGAATCCAATCGAACCAACACCACTGCCACCCCAACTCTGACCTACCAAATCACACCTCAAACGAAAAAACACACGACACAAACCCACACCAAAAACCCCTTAAACGAAGACCTCACTCTAAACTGTAAACCGAAGGCGGCAGCAGACACAACGGAGACTTCACCAAAGACGCAACAACCCAGCAGCCACCAGGAAAGCCATCAAAAAACACCCAAAAAACCAAACGAAACCTCCCAGGACCACCGCCATGCATGCAAGAAGTCCAAACCAAGGACAACACTAACAGAAACTAGTGACACAGGAGAAGGGCCGATAGGTGGGGGAAAAGGGGGGAACACCATATCGGACCCAACCATCTCCACATAGGACAACAACGCAACAAGATGAGCTATACTCATCGACACGAACCGACACACCAAAGAAAAGGAGACGAACCAGGGGTGGGGGGAATGGGGGGATCACCATGTTTGTAATACCTAAACACTCTATTGTACATGTTTCCCGATTTTTCAAATGTTTTTATTCAATAGATATGAATGTTGCAAACACGTTTTCGCTATTTTAAATGGTTTCTTTTCTGATAATGTAAGAAATTAATTGATTTTTTAACAAGAGAAAACTAAAAAATATTACTCTGTAAATAATAAAGATATCATTAATTAATTTCATAATTGACAACCAGGCAGATATGAAGTAAATATGATGCAATATTCACTTAGTCCCGCCATCCACGACGGGCATAATATTTGGTATTCGTACCCGCCTACCATCCGCTAAGGCTTTAATAAGGCTCCTTCCAATTGGGGCGGATGTGGTGCAGTACTAGCTTAGTATATCTCACGCAGTCACGTCCGTCTATCTATCTTATCTTATGCAGAGGAATTTCGGTGAGCCACCAGCCCGACTTTTGCTCATCATATGATTCAAGCTACTCTGCCGCCCGAGTCCAACTTCCATACTGACAGTGGAGCAACTTTTTTCGTCTATGAAAAGGATACAAAGTAAATACCAAGCTGTGACCCCTGAGGATACCAGGAAGGTTCACTACTTCATTTGCTCGCCAATGTCGCCATTATTTGAGAGAGCACGACATTCCCGAGTCCAGGCTAAAACTCTCAAGTTTGAAGAAGAGTAAGCTGACTGACTGAATATCTGAGAAACGGAAATCAAGAGCAGTAGGGTTGCTGCAATAGCCGTCAAGAGGTTTATAAGGAGCTCTTCTTCTAAACAACTGTTCACCTATCCCTTTTTTTTTTTGACAGCATGTTCAACTATTGTTGTCACAGAGGTATACCAAATAAAAGTGGAGATTTGCAAGTATCTCTTTATCTATGACCATACATATTCAAATACCACTGTACTAGTACTATAGGGCGAGTAAGGATCCAATCTCCTTCCCTATAGCATAGGAACGATTCGGTCATACAAGGCGTTCCACAGTTACTAAGGCTAGCATGCATGAATTTGCTCAGCTAGTTACACGCTTAACTTAAACCGTTAAATAATCAGTCTCCCAAATAAGAACATACTTGTTTTAGAGTAGAAAACAACAATTAGCATATCAAGATGAACGAAACAACAGAGATACTCGTATATTACAGGGATTAAAACAAGTACATATCTTTAACATTTGACTATAATACAATATATATACTAGTATACACAGACATTAGAGACTTACAGTTGAGTTTTCTTTCACAAATAAGTTAAGGATGGATTCATATATACAATCTACAGCATTGGTAGGCAGGTTATCAGCTTAGATGACACTGTACTGCAGATATTTCTGAAACCAGTTCTCAGTGTAGCAATATTTATACACCACCTTATAAACTTCAATTAGCAGTCTCGGAAATCTGCTGGCAAAATACTTGTCAAATCCATCTGGAACTGTCCCGAGAAGTGCCTGAAACAAATATGTTGAGATTGTAGCCACCGAAAAAGGAAAATTTAACAAAAATAAACCAATATTTATGTCGTCTTCTGATTATACCCTCGCAAGTTACGTGAAATGATGAAAATAATTTGAAGTTTGAGATTGTATCATGAAAATGGACAAATTATATACTGACCACAATTAATTTCGTGCAATTAACACCAAAAGACACTGAACAGTTGTTAACACGAACAAGCATTTTTCTTTTATCTAATACTCCGTAGTTGTTATCTTTAGGGTCAATTGGACTAAATATCAGACTGAGCTTAGTAAAGGATAATTTCCAAAACATCAAACATTACAACTTGCAACGTAGGATTATTATCAGGAGTTACCATCGCTGGTTTTTTTAATATTACGGAGAAATTTTTTGACATTGCTTAAACTTAAAAACAAGATGCTACCTGAATATTAGCAGGCAACTCCCTGTAGTGATTCAACTTGTTGCGCAATACTCGCAGCAAGTCTCGGACACTTTCATACTTGTAACGTCTGTAATGACCAATGTTATTAATAAAGTCAAGTTCCATCTTTTCATTCCATCGTGTGCCAATAGCAACAGGGGCAACACTTTCCAATGCATTGAGAATGTCAGAATTACTCTCTCTGTCTTCTAGCTCAACCCTGTCACTAGCATCATGTAGAAATGACAAGCGCAGTTCAGAATTCCAGAAGAATGGATGATACAGTACTTCTGATGCCTTGGGCCTGGAAAAAAGTGAACGAGTGTCAGCCAAAAAACCAGCCAGTCAATTAAATACAAGGAAATGGAGATAAGATACAGATGAAAGGGAACTAAAAGTCTAAGACAACCCAACCACACACCAACCCAAGCAGGACCTTGCAATTAGTAGGTGAGTGAATGTACGCAGCCTTACCCAGATGTTACCAAACATAGAGAGGCTGCTAGAGGACAACCTATGATGAAATATGCTCGAGAATAACATCATATGACTACGCAATAAGCAGAAGTGTAACTAGTTTATTAAGTCATACTCCCTCCGTCCCAGTCAATTGTTGTCCTTTGGTTTTGGCCAAAAGACCAAGGAAAGAGGAGTGGGCCAATTATCAAATGACAAGTGGACCAAATTGAGTGTGAATGATCAATTTGCTCATCAAATTTATTCTTAAAATAGAAAGGACAACAATTGACTGAGACACCCTAAAATGGAATAGGACAACAAATGACCGGGACGGAGGGAGTATTACTTTATTTCATCCCATCCCAAAAACAAATAATGGAGAAACTAATGCCAGTTGTTGATTGCCTTTCCATCTCTCAAAGGGTGTAAATTCCTGGTCTTTAAGAAAACAACATTCCTATCTAATTCACAGCCAAATCTTGTGGCAAGTGATTCTTCATATCAATCAAACATTACGCATTAGAATGCACAAGTGACATCACCTCATTTTAGAATCAGGTTGCAGTAACCGGGTAAATAGTTCCACTGCTTCAGGAATATTCTCCACCAGAAAGAGGTCCATTTGGTTCTTGATTATATTTGAATCACGTTCAAATCGTTCACCAAAAGGATGTCTACCACCAGTTACACAGAAAAAAAGAACACAACCTAAGCTAAATACATCTACAGCTCGTGTTTGGCGTCCATGAAGAAGCTGCTCTGGGGCTTGCCAGCCAGAACTCCCATGACCTGTTAACAAGTCGACCATCAGTATAGGAATGTGTTTACGAACCCAAAAAAAATAATGTGCTGGGTATGCAAAAGTAATTAACCATGGGTACTGAATGTAGAGGAGTTTTGGCATTAAAAAAAGGGTCATCAAAAACTACCCCCTATAGTTCAATTTTGCATTTAGATAGGTTTTTTGTGTAAGCACGTGCAAGTGGGTAAGGGAGGTCCACGTTCATTCTCCATCACACAAAACATGTCTAAAGGAAACACATACTTTAGCTGGGACGGATGAAATGGAATATTGGAATGTGTATATTGTATGCAGGGACATGGACTAGAAATCCATTTGTTATTTCAAAATGATGCATATAAAAAGATATCCAGGGGATCAAGAGGTCAGCTTGATCCCAAGCTTAGTTTACAAAAGCACGCCTAAGCGCGAGGCGCCTGCCAAATCGCCTTCTCTTCTCCCCCTAATGCTTAATTTCCACTTATAAATTCATGTTAACTCTCTTTAAAAATAGAAAGGGGAATAATGTTGCACAAAGATTTATTCTAAAATATAGATGTTCATTTGGTAATCAATGTGCCTCGTGCTCATAAGGCTCCTGCGCCTTCTCGAACTAAGTGCACAAGTAACCAATCATGGGGGCCAAATGTAAGCTGTTTGGCAGTACACAATCAAGCAGTTGTAGTCCCAAATCAAGCAGGGTCGACAAACTATTTATATTTAACTTGAAATTTATGAAGAAACTTAAATAGCTGTGAAGAGAACTCCTACCGGTGGCATGCAGACCTAAAGACGACATATCTGCAAAAAGGCGCTTGCTAATTCCCATATCAGAAAGCTTTGCACGTAGAGCTTTTTCCTTATTTATCGGTACATCTTGTATCAGAACATTTTGTGGTTTTATATCACGGTGAACTATACCCAGTTCATGCAGATGAACAAGCCCAGCAACCACATCCCTGCATGAAAAAAACAGAAAGAAAAAGAGAGAAAAAATTAAAGATTATGTGATAAGAGAATACGCTTACTTACTCGCAGCTTACATCTTCCTAATTCCTACTATGTCTCAACTTTACGGTTCACCTATAAAGCCTAAAATTTTGGATACATTTTTGGAAGAGAAGTGGAGTGGAGAGGGAATGGAGCAAGGGAGTTCTTTCTCCAAATCTTACCTATGTTGGAGGGATTTAAATTAGGCTTGTCGGAGGGATAATTGGTCCCTTTTGTTTCCCTCCACCATTACCCTCCAAACAATTCTGCTATCCAAACAAGGGAATTTGTTTCTGCCTCCTTCCCTTCCCTCCAAATCCTTCCACCCAAAAAAAGAACTAACCTATTGGATTTCCCAGGTTCAGCCAAGTATTAATGTAAGTGTTACTTCTATTGACCGGAGACTTATGGTGAGACCAAGGCACAAAGCTCAGCTAACCAGAATAAATTATTTTCAGTAATAGGCCTGAACAAACAAACACAATACATTATAAACGCCACTTAGAACATGCACAAGCGCACAACAGACACATGTTTGCTCCTACCGCATTATTTTCAGTAATTGGCCTGAAGGATAGCCATTACTCTTCCATAATTTAATGCCTTGCATGGATGCCTTCACTGAATTTAGCCTGTCCTTGTGCTCTGCCACAGCACTCAACGCTAAGCCATCAAAGGAAAATGTGTTCTGAGAAGAATCCGCGAATGATTCAATAAGATCATTCAAACTGCAGGGACAATGTTCCAGAGCAACATACACGAAATCATGGTCATATTCAACGCCATGCCATCGAACAATGTTTGGATGCTGATCAGATGCAATGAGGTGTTGAATTTCTTTATGAGCCACATCATGATGCGCCTGAACCATGCGCTTTACAGCCACCTTTCTCCCCTCATAAATTCCTTCATATACAACTGTACCATTACTTCCCTTCGCTATTTCTCTACTGGAAACATTCATTTTTCCTACTACACGTCCATCATTGTCACCCGGCACAAGACTATTGAAATTTGGCCATCCGTTCATATCCTTTCCATTGAATTGACCTTCTTCTAAGCCAGTTATGCTCCTCCCAGACTTACGAGATCTTCTCCTTCTTGAAGATAAGGGCCTAGTGCTTAAGTAGGACTCTGCATTCAACTTAGACATCTGTCTTGTAGCTAAGGATTTACGATGATATGTGTAACCTATAAGCAGTAGAGCAAGCAATCCAAAGGACCAAGGAATAAATCTCCTTCCTAGCATGCTTAATTTATTCATTCTCCTACTATGACTGCTTTTATTGATCTCTAGAATTTCACGCATTCCCGGGCGTAAATGACTACGATGCAAGGCAGGGATCTCAACATCCTCGTGAAAGGAAGGAAGCGCATGATTTGGAACATCAACCGGAAGCATATTGTGCTCAGTCTGAGGATTGGGAACTCCTTCAATCCCAAGAAAGTAATCAAACATACTTTGTTTGCGGAATCGATGGACAGGAAATTCAAATTCACACGGCAATGAGACAATCCCATTAGTACCGGAACCCATGTCAAGTTTATGGTCCAACACCACAGAAGCTTCATTAAGCAAATGATCTGACCCTCTACATCGAACTTTAGCTTTAAAAGAGCCAATTGTTAAATTCCACAGCAGTTTGTCAAAGGCCTTAGTAGAGAGTGAATAATCAATCCTTTCAATGTACAACTCCACGTCAAGACCTTTGGCTTTTGAAGAGCTAGAGCTTTCCATTTTCTTTTTACCATCTAGAGACAAAGTCTCTCCACCACCTTTTGGCATATTGGTAGGAAGGGATTTTCCATAATTATGTATGAGCTTTCCAGTCCGAGGATTAACCTTAAAAGCGGTAGAATGCATAGAGCCGACGGTGACTTCATCATCCTCGTAAATCGGTGTTTTCTTAACATAATCTTTAATAGTATCGTCAAGTTTCTGCGCAATAAAGTGGATTTAGATGTGCAGTCTGCGAACAAGTAAAAAGATTGGCAAGACGGTAAATGCAAACTCAAGAAATTATTAATACAATGATGTGCAGATGTTACCCAGAAATTATGTGCTCCGTGATAAACAGAAAAAAGTCAGTGGGAGCAATTACCAATATAATAGTAAAAATACAGTGAACTAGAACAGCCTACCATTGCCTGAAGACGGTCATATAACATGAAATGAGGCTATTTTAATGAGAACTAAACGACATTGACTTACCAATTTTACATTGTTTTTGTTGAAATATAACTCCCAGTTGTCTCCACAATCCAGGAAAGAATAGCTGCCATGTCCTACTGTGTGATCGTTTTCGTCATCAGGGTGAAGAGGAGCACGGTATGACAAGTAAATTGGTGCCCCCGACGGAAATGACCAAACTACTTTTTTGGAATCACTATGTACCAAATAAACGGTGCCATTAGGAGCCGCAACTAGCTCCACATCTGGTGTACTGTAATGATATTGACAAGATAGATAATATTTTATGAGATGAAAGCAAGTGCCCCGTATTCAACATCCAGCAGCCAAAGTTATTTAAATGACTATTTAAAAGCCAATAGCACAGACGTAGGCAGATGTTTCTTCAGGCGGGGAGAGCATAGGCCAATGCTGGCCTTTTAAGATCGTGTAAATTTTAGTACCCCTTCATCTCATACATACTGACCCGTTGGCCTATATCTCTTTTGGATCATCCCAAAATAAGTGACTGCTTTCTAGTTCTGTTAGAATTAAAAAGTGAACTTATCATGCTTCCCTAGTTACGTATTTCGTAACATACTCCACCATGAGAAAATAGTAAGTTAGTAAGGGTAATGTCGTATCGGTAATTTATGATTTTATCCCACCAATAACCTTTAGTGGAATCGAGACAATATAAATGCGATGAAGGGAGTACATAACAAGCATTTGGCCCCACAACTCAATGGTAAGGGATATGTTCATTTCAACCTTCGTAGTCTGATAGTCCTTATGCTTATGTCAAACTATATATTCAACTTGTGAAGGAACTACTAAAATAGAGCACTTGCCAAGGATACACTACCCCGACCCCCCTCCCAAAAAAAAAAACATCCATAGCCATGACAGTAAATTGGTGCATCTTCCACTACTTCGTCTCATGTTAAACTCTTAGAATCACCTAATGGGAAAAAACACAATAGTCCTAACTCGCTATGCCCAGCGCAGCCACAAGCCACACGGAATTAACACCACAAGAAGGTGTCAATCTAACTTGAATTCCGTTAAAGGAGGAGAGACAGTTCAGTTCATAAGCCCAAAACGGTTTCATCTAAAACCAAATGGTGATACGAGGAGTAACCCCTCAGTTTATAGAGTCGCAAACTTTCTCCTCATTTTTGCTCCTACCACATCTTCAACTACTTCGTCGCATGTTAAACTCTAAGAACCGCATACACTAGTCCTAATTAGCTATCCCCAGCGCAGGCAGCAGCCACACAGAATTAACACCACAAGATAGCCGTCAATCTAACTTGAATTCCATTAAAGGAAGAGAGGAAGTTTGGTTTATAAGCCCAAAACGGTTTCATCTAAAACCAAATGGTGATACGAGGAGAAACCCCCTCAGTTTATAAAGTCGCAAACTTTCTCCTCATTTTGTGAATATGAGACACTCAAATGTCAACAATACGAACTCAATTCACAACAAATTCGTCAAGTCAAACTTGGTAACTCAAGCGAAAAGCTTGCATACTGATATCTTTTGCATGCAGTTTCGAATTACGAGTCAAGTTCAATTGCCAATACCGGAACTATAGTGCAATGTATGAAATTGAAATAGCTTGAGCAACCAACAATTTCCCCCCTTTTCTCTATATTTATATATTGCCAACATTCAAATTAAAAATAAAAAATATAAAGTTTGAACCTTTATTGAAATTATTATATACCATAAACAATAAATCAATTAATGAAATAAAAATAAAGGGAAAAGTGAGAGAGAAACATACGGGGGATAAGAAAGCAGGGTTCTTCGAGCAGGAGAGTTAACAGAAGCGAAAACGACATTAAAGGAGGAATGAAACGCAGCAAGGGATGCGAAAACGCAGAGTAAAAGGAAGTGAAATCTGGAGATCATCTGACAATGGTAGATGAAGACAACAATGGAGGAGAGAAGGAAGATGGAGAAGTCAAAAAAGTGATTTAAGAAAGAAAGAGAGATTCCAAGGTTGGACTTTAGAGAGAGAGGTGTGAGACTTGTCGAGTGATACAAGTCTACGGTTGCCGCGTTACTGCTGTTTTGGGACTTTGGGTTTCCGGTTTCCTCCCGTTATGGCTTGCACTTTGCCAACGAGTACACGTTTTTTGGATACGTTACGTTTCTCCTCCTTTCTCCATTATTATTTGTTTCCAATAACTTTTCTCTCCCTTCTCTCTATGCATATATCCATTAATTTAGTAGGTAAAGTTATGAGATTATATGACTTAGGTCATGTACTTTTTAGACTTAATTTCAGCTTATTTCAGTTTAGTTCAGTTCGGTTCAGCTCTTCTCTTCACAAATTAACTCAAACTTAGTTTAATTCAGTACTCAGCTTCAATAAGTTCAGTTCAGTTCAGTTCTGACATTTTCAATCCACAAAGAACAGTGTCTTATATATGATATCTAATATATTTATGGGAAAAGAAAAAGAAGAAAAAAGCGACGATGTTTCCGAAATTTACATAAACATATCCTATGGAAAATATCATTGAAAGGGTAAAAGTTAATGTTAAAATATGAGTAAATTATCAATAACTCCCTTTTAAAATACACTTTTTAAAACTTTCCCTCTTTTAAAAAAAGTTTAAAAATTACACCCAAAGTAATGCAAGAATTTTAAAATTGCTCCCAAACCCCTATTTTTACAGTTTGATGATAAAAATGACCCTAATTTTTTATTCTCATATGACAAATATAATGGCAGATTTTGGGTGGAGGATTGTGGTGGTTGACCGTGGAGTCCTTGGGAGGTAAAGGGTGGGCAAAACCTTTTTTTAAAAGGTAGTAAGTTTTAAAAAGTGTATTTTAAAACGGAGTAATTGATAATTTACTCTTAAATTATTGCTTGCATGGGTTTGAATGAATATGAATAGCAACGATTTTATGGGTTGTTGGGGGTAAATATGAGCATTACCAACTACAAAACATTTTAATAAATAAGAGAACCTTTATTTTCCGATACTCAATCTAAACACTATTATCCTCGTATAAATCATCCTCTTTTGAAGTCGTTAATTGCCTATACACCAAACTCGTGTGAATTTGAGATTCTTGTAAATTAGGTAAATAAAAATTGACATTTGGTTTACTCAATATTTCTTCCATTACTCTTTGCGTAGGAAATTTCTTGACGTGTTTTACTTGGTTTATTCTCTTCATATGAGAGTTCCAAAATTATTTTTGATGAAATCAACATATTTATAGCTTTTCAAATGGCAGTATGATTTATGAGAATTATGACTGATGTTTCATTGTGATTAATACCCAATTTTCATCAATATACAAGAGTCGATGTCAAACAAAGTTTATTCTCTTATTGTCTGTTTGGCAACCTAGATTTCATTTAGAAATCTGGATTTCAATCAAATAAGTTGTTTGGCAAATCAAAAGATTTGTATTTGATAATATTTTGGATTTGGTACAAATCCCCACCCATTCAATTTTAGCCCATATGAAATACGGCCTCTACCCCCTTTCATTTCCAAATCCATACCTTGTACATCATCTCCTCTCCCTCACTGCTAATTGCTAACCCAAATTTACCAAGTATGAAATAATCAAATAATGATGACATTAATTTAAGATTAGAGTTTAAAAGCTCATACTCTTAAGATTTTGATCAATCGTAACTCGTTGCTAGCGGTTTTGCTTGCACCGAATTACTGCTCGAAGAGCAAATTGTTAGATGCTACTCAAAGGTTGAATGATTTGATGGTGTTTTTGGTTATAGCTGAGTTATTTGTCAGTATTACTGCAACAATTTAGCTTTGAAGATTGAATTTTCGATGACGTTATAACTTATTGCATATAATATAATTGTCGGTATAGATTTGATTAGTTTGATTTCATGATTTTTTTTCTAAATGTGTAACTTGAATATTTATATTTTATTTATCTCGCATAAAATATAAATTTGGATTATCCAAAAATCACATCCCCAAAAAGGGAATTAAATTGGAAATTTGAAATTTTTCCTTTGCCAAACAATGTAAATTGAATTTGAATTTCATTTTTCAAAATACAAATTTCAAATCTAGCATTTCAAATGAAATCAAAGTTCCCAAACGCTCCTTTAAACCAAACATAAATGGCTAGTCCATGAACCTCTTGGATGACTTTATAAAGAAATATATGTTATAATAAAGGTTATTTAGAGGCGTTATATAGCACTAGTGAACAGTGATCCATGGCATGATAAGAGTAGTTAAATTTGATTCTCACGTATTTTATTATGTTAATTTTAATACTTTTTATCAATGTTGTATCGTCTTTTTAGTAGTGATTGATGATATTTGATTTAGGAAAAAAGCATACTAGTGGAATGAGAACTCCATAAAAGTTCATAAACCCCTAATTAGACTCTTCTAATTAGGATACCAAATTACAAGTTAATTTAGTAATTTATAGATCTATGCAACATGCGTGAGAAAAAGTCATGATAAATGATGCGTGCATTTTACATAGACTTTTTATACTGTATTTGCACGCATTTCTATGCATTTTATGTAGTGTTTAACTACAAGTGACCCCCGAATAGTCTACTTTGATTTGTTTGGCATTATTTGCAAGAATGGACCGTAAAAGAGTATAATCAAGCCTAAACTTGCCCTTGGATATGCATTTAGGAGATTAGGAGAGTTAGAGCTTGGAAACCATCCTTTTTAGAGGCCTTAATGAAGTAAGGAAACTAGGCGAGCAAAAGATGCGCTTCATATTACTAGTGCCTACTTTGAAGAGTCATAACTCGAGTTATACAAATGATAATCAAGTGATTCAAATTGAAGGTGAAAGCTTATCCTGTTAGATTTCCAACGCCACCCAAAATGCCCTATTTGCCCAAGTAACGAAGAAATGGCGGTCATTTGAAGTTCAGTGTGCGTTGCAGGAAATATGCAGAGACGAATGGTCGATCGACTGGTATTGTTGGTCGATCGACCAGTTTTAATTTAAACCTGATTTAGATTTAGTCGATCGACCACTTCAACTTTCACATTAGTTGATCGACTCCCTGCTTTAGTCGATCGACTATAATCTGGTCTAACGCGTCAACATGTGTCGAAATCTATTGATTGTTATCTTAGAAAATAAAATATCTCTTATAAATAAGAGACTTATTAGGTTAATAAGGAGGCATTCAATTCTCTATTCAGTTTTTATCACGTCACTTTAGGGATTGCTTTTGTTCTTTATTTTTCGGATATTAAAACTTTGTATTCCTTATTCCTATACTTCGGTAATTCTATTCTTCATTTAATTCCTAGTTTACATCTTCTAATTCCTTTACTTCTCTTAATTACTGTTATTTCTTTATTAGTTTCAATTAGTTTATGCTTCCGTTATTTTATTATCTTTACATAATGTTGAATGTCATTATCGCAATTGTTATAGTTAATTCCATTATTAATATTATGAGTAGTTAATTCCCTTTACTAGGATTTAGGGGAACCATGAATGAATGATGGTTGTTAAATAGGTTTGCAGATCTGATGCGCATTTCACGTCTATGTTGTTTTTAGTAGCATTTAATGGTAATTAAACAGTTAATGCGCATAATTGTTCTAGTTAAATTGGCAAATTCTGACCTAGATCGAGAGATTGGAAAAAGTGAGACCCGCTACAATACATTAGAATACTCTAATGAGGACGTGAGCTAAGTTAGTAGTATTTTAGGGCGAATAGCAGACCGAGAGGACTTATTCACTATCCCTTAGACCGACATGTGTGACTGATCTGTGACCTAGACTGCGACCATTTGACATTCATTGGTGAACCGACAATCCTAGTCCATTTTCCTCTACCGTTAGACTCATTTATTTCTTGTTGTTTAGTTAGTTTAGTTTAGATATAAAATCACCAAAACCCCCAAATCTTGTGACACTAGACAGACTTAGTTAGCAAGTAGATAACAATAGTCTCCTTATGGATACGATCCCGACTTCCTTTGCTGCATTAGTTTAGGCCGGTAGGTTTATTTTTGATAGGTGGCGACAACCTTGTGAATAAAATAAAGGAAAAATTAACAGGAATAATCCATAGTATAGGTGGTATTCTAATATTAATCTCAACTTCAATTTAACTCACTAAAAACCTAACTTTTACCCTC
>VHZZ01000293.1:66183-91923 GCA_009801015.1 Silene noctiflora
AATATGAGGAAGAGGAGTTAATAGTACAGTTTATTATGAGATTAAATGAATTTCAGATTATTATGAGAAGACCACCAATAGATGGGATTATTCTTTTTAATTTTTCCTAAAATAAAAGGGTAAGAAATCGTATTTCATTACATGGGTTATGGATAAAAAGGGCACAACAAGATCTTCTATCTTGTTGTTCTTGAGTTATGTAAGTTGAATGATCCTCCAAGGCAATGAAACTTCCAAAAAGAAAGTTTCATTCCAATTGCACCCAAGAACTAACACCCAAAGATCTAATATATATTAACAACATATATATTAGATCTCCCTTAATTGATATAAAAAGTATTCCTAACACTTAGTAATAATAAGGAATATTAGATTTTTATTTTACTAACATTTAGTTGAGATCTAATATTTTAGGGGATTTTTAGAGAGATAAAATCTCACATGTAAAAGTGAATGAATGAGAAATGAGTAACAATTACTCGATATGGGGGTGGGTGGCCGGTTAAATGAGAGTAGGTGAGGGTTGAGTGCATTTGTTGCATGCTTGCATAAAGATGTTCATAGATAAGAGGAAAAGTCAATTGGGAATAACAAAAGTTTATGAAGCATATGCACACTTATAATAATTGTGTCCAAGTGCTCATGTACTACTCAATATACTCGGTCAAGGCACCCATAATGAGTCCATTTTGATTTTATAAATTGTCTCGCAAATTAATGTAAATGTTCTATTTTTATTGTAACACCCTCATACCCTAAGGTACCTTACCAATGACTACCTCAATATACAAGGATGTCACCATCTCGATTTCTCGAGGTAGTGAACATCATAGAAACCATAACGAAACGTTAAACAAATTTAATTTAAAGTGTTTACAACATCCTCCATAAAAAGGAGTTCAAAACCTAAACCAAAAGTGATAAACTAAATAAAGTCTGCGGAAGGTACAAACAAAACTCGTGATGACTCCACCCTGCTAACTCCGCCGCATAGTCAACAACCATCATCATCAATACCTGTTAAGCCAACTGCTCACCATCCCCGAATGGATCACGACAGTTTTGAAAACGATAACGGGGTCAGTCAACTGAACAACTATATAAAAGTAAACAATGTAAACAAATCAGAACGATCCACCACACCGTCACCACCGCCATCATCACACTACACATCAAGTAACCGACTACACACCGAAGTGTGTAGCCCTGTCAGTGGAGGACCACGGCCACTCCACCTAACCACCCACAATACCCTAGTTCCTTAATGTGCACACCCCCCTGCGCTGAGAGAACGCAAGAGGCGAATAATGGGGGTGATACCACCTCTCACAATGGCTCACAAATCACAATCACAATCACGATCTCAACCACACCTAATACCATCATCAACCACCAACATCGCCACCACAACACCGTCACAACATATAATCATATCACAATAAGCATCCGTCACATTATACAGTATATAATTCTACAGACAATTGAGTAGGGAAACCCTACCTCAACTAGTAATCTGGTAACAAGCAACTGATCAGAACGCTTCCTCTACGGTCTCATCCTATAACGAATCAATAAGGAAAATAAGACACAAATCCCCCAAAACCCCCAATCAGGAATTAGGGTTACAATACAATAGGCCAAAAGACTAAATCAAGGACTTACCCAGACGATTACGATACTAGGATATGTGAAAACCCCAACAATTGACAAAGACGCGCCGCAACTTGAAGGTAGAGAATGAGGAGCAGTTATCGATGTACGAGTTTTGTTTTTAAAAGAAAATAAAATGATTTACTGTTTCTCGTTCTAATATATATCAATCCCGCAAAAGCCGACATGAATCGGAAACTCGGTCGAGTACAAGACACTCGACCGAGTGCTCCGCACACGTCCAAGTCCCCAGATTCCAGTACACTGACAGACCAACCCACACGGGCACTCGGTCGAGTACCCTGTACTCGGTCGAGTACCCTGTACTCGGTCGAGTATCAAGTGTTACAAATCACTAGTATTACATTTATCATCTTTTATGATTAAAAACGTTTCCCAATTATTTCCGTCTCATAACACTCATTATACGTATATGTATTCTACATATACATATAATATGTACTAACACTAATCACATTAGATAGTTAGTACAAATTTAGTAATTAAAAATCAATTGCTAAAACCCGTCTCAATTAATCTATTATTCAATTATCGCATAATTAAATAATAAATTCCGTCGACCCGTGTTCAAAACTCGATCTCTCTAAATAACTCAATCTACTAGCTTTTAGTCAGTTTATCAGGGGACTAATTATATTGTATCTCATACAAATGATTAGTTAATTATTTGGGGTTCGTTCTTATAGGTGTGACCGAAAGGGATCAGCTGAACACCGCCGTCACACGACAGTAACGTCAAACTTTAGTTAGCCAACCGTTACCGATATACGTTGATCNACGACAGTAACGTCAAACTTTAGTTAGCCAACCGTTACCGATATACGTTGATCAGCTGTCAAGTATTGCCAATGAATATCCCGAGTGTATTTCTTAAAATGAGATTTAATATGTATACGCACTAGTGTGGAGGACACTCACTCCAACGCCCCAAATTCCCTACCTAATAAATTAACCGACACTAATTCTTAATATGAATCTCGTTTTCTCGTAATGAAACATCTGCCATTGGTGCCTTGACTAATCAACGGAAAATACTTTCAATCATTGCTAAAGTTTTGATTTAATGTAGGTATAAATTGCAAATGATAATATAGTTCAGGATACTAGACTAACTAGAGGCATCCTAAGTAAATGCCGCGAAAGGTCTGATATTGTCTCACCATTACACGTATCATTATCGACCAACTAACACTATTAATCACTAGTTGAATATTGGCCAATAGTCCATCTATTGTTAATACGTATACACTTTTAATCGTGCAATATCTCTTACAGTAAATGAACAACTTTAGCCATAAATATGACATGCTGACATGCACACCAAGATGGACAATATCATATACTTCGACTTCAAATTTTGAAACAGATGTAACACATTACGACCTAAACAACACAAATAACTCAACCGATCGGACCAGAAATTTCGAACACCAACATAACTTAATTATTACGAATCCAAACATTTATAATAAACGGATAACTATTTAAACATTTGACGAACTGAATCACGATGATGAGTTGATATAAGTGAGATGGAGATGAAAATGAATGGAGGAGAATGATCAGAGAAGAGTGAAAGAGGAATGAAGGGCATGGATGGCATTAAGGAGAATCGATGGCCGAGTGGCTAAGAGTTGGATTGTTCATTGTGTATATGAGTTGGATGGTTCATTCAATTTCCCCCTTGGTCATGAACCGTCCTATAACATAGGACTGACCCAAAAGGAGATAAGCCCAAATAAAACAATTAAATTTATTTATATTTTAATTTTATTTTAACGACCCCACATTTTATGATGAAAACTAACATGTCTAAATATAGAATTTATCAATATAAAATCTTAAGTTATTAAAATAAAATAATTTTTTACAAATTTATTAAATAATTTATTTGGGCTTTTAGTTATTGGGTTAGTCTTATAAATAAAGTGGTCTTATACAACTTTTTGTGTTTTTATATAAAGTGGGATTTCAAACACCATCGAAACAAAATTCCTAATTGGGATGTTCTACGGTGTACCCCGTGTTTTTTAGTTTTCTATGTTGTACCATACATTTTTGAAATTTTATGGTGTACCTCTAAACTTCTTACTTATTTCTCCATCATGACCTCTTCCAAATCTCCTTTAACTTTATCACAATCAAACACTCGTCCTTTAACCTTTATTTTGACTCATTAATGTTGTCTCCTTTAACTTGATCACAATCAAACACTCGTATTTTAATCTTTATTTTGACTCATTAATGTTGTATCACTATCCTATATGAGAAGTATCACAAATTACTTTTAATATACACAAACTACTATTAAAAACTTCCGTCATAAGCATGAAATAATAATGAAGATTTGATGAATTTGAGTCAAATTCGTATACTATTTAATGGGTTAATGGGTAATTCGGTGAACTAATAAGTAAATTTGTAGGTTATCGAGTAAATTGAATGATAAATAGACGATTTAATTGATCAATTAAGAAACTAAGTTAATAAAGACAATAAGTAAAGTTATGGTATAGATTAATGTATAGAATTTAAGGGTACAACATAAAATTTCAAAAATATAGGGTACAAGAAAATGGAAAAACTCGAGATATACAGTAGAATCCTTTCCTAATTTCTCCAACTAGCACCAAAACCCTCCCCTCCGGCGCCAAACCCTTACTCCTACCACCTCTCTCCAGCCCCACATCCTCCATTAACGCAATCAATCAAATTTCTTCAATCTCTACCTTCAAACTCAAACTATCTACTTCAACTACTAATTTCTCACATTTCAATCCTCAACACATAACTAATCCTTGCTAATTTATCAAAAAAATGCTCCAAAGCAAAACTTTCTCCAAGAAGACAAGAGGCGGCAAAGTTCAAAAGGTTTCAATTAATCACTAACCCTAACCCTAATTTACTTCTCCCAATTTCACACAATACTATTCAACTGCGTGTTTTTTATTTGTTTTGTTTGATTACAGATTGTTCGGGAGCACTATCTTAGAGATGATATATACTGCGGGGCTTCAATTTGCAAAGTTTGCGATGCTTCCGTTTCTCGTTTGAGTGCCGATGCTTCGACTATTTTAGTACTTGACACCAATGTCGTACTCAATCAGGTGGAGGATTTGATTATTTGGTTTAATTGGAGTTTTTTTTTTTTTTTTTTTTTTTTTTTGTATCGGTACGATGATGTTTATGTTGAATGACGTTAGTTGTTGTTTTGTCGGAATAGATTGATTTACTTGAGAAAACGGCTATCGATGAGGTGGTGGTGCTGTCAGTAGTGTTGGATGAGGTTCAGAATAAGAATAAGTCTGTTTACAAAAGGCTTAGAGATATTTGCAGCAATCCTAGTCGAAAGTTTTATGTTTTCTCCAACGAGCACCACAAGTAAGCTAATCAGCTCCTCTTTTCGAGTTCTTGTTGATGTGTAGGATCACATTGCCTGATCATTTGTATATTGCAATATGATATCCAAGTAACAAGTTGTAGTCTTTTTCAATGGAAGGGGAGTGTGATATGCGACAACATCATTGTTGCGAGTAGTATTTTGTGGTTTCTATTTTTAAATGATTAAGAAAGTTACGGAGTACTTCATAGGGATTTTGGTTTGTTCTTTCCTTTAATCGACTATAGTATAGTTGACTGGTATTTGGTGATAAGAGTATTATTATTAAATGTGTTTGAATATTGCAATCATGAAAGCAAAGATTTTGAAGGCCATTTCCACGAGTGTTATCAGCTTTGAGGATGCGTCTATTGTGTTTTTATGCGATGTGTGTTAAAACATCCTGGAACAACCAATGAATGAAAGAACCACATCTGAAGTGCTGATGTAACACAAGCTCATACCCTAACATGAAATTATAGAGTTTCTTGGCTTGTGGTATACTGGTATCAGATGTTGTCCGGGGTACTCCCTCACCAACCTTTAAACGGATAGGTCAATTGGGGTAGTATTTCAATTTATTGTTAATGGTCTCCGACTCTCTGTATTAGATAATTAGGTAGGTGGTCTGTCTTCGAAGGGCATAAGATATCTTCATTGAAAAAGGATATCTTCATTTGAATGATCATTTGATGTGATTGCCGTTATCATTGACTTTGATTTCTTATCCAGGGAGACTTATGTTAAAGCTATGGCTGGAGAAAGTCCTAATGACAGAAATGATAGAGGTCAGTTATCTTCTGTTTTTGAAGTAATCGTATACTGTGCATGTTGATTGCTGAGTGAAAATGTTAATAGTATGGTTTGTTACTGGATCAAATTTCTTTTATATCTGTGTCATATTTCAGTAGAGCAGCAAAAAGATGTTGACCTTTAGTTCTGGTGCTTGAACGTAGGCATCAATAGTAAATCTAAACTATGCGGTACTGAGTTACTGAGGAAAGTTGGAAACAGTGATTTGCTTAAACTGTGAAGCAGACTTACTGGGATGAAGTCGATAATTGATTTTAAATATTTCTGTGGGTTTTTCGTATAATATCTCCTGTAGGTCTCTAGTATGGCTCGGACTAGCCATGTATACATAGCAGTTAAAGCGAGAATCAAAGCAGTTGGTTATTTTTGGTTCAAACCATTCCATTACTACCGAAACCAATTCCTTGTATGCATCATTTCCACTTTGAAGGTTTCAACTCACAGTTTACTTTGTGATAACTGATTATGCTCTCAAGGCTCTATATACAGCTGTTTATTAGTGTGATGATTGCGGCTGATTTGATGTAGACAGATTTGTAGTTTCCTGGAGAATTTTCTTTTGCTTATGTTCCTCTAAATCTGCATTGTGATGTTTGTTTCTAAAGTTCCTTCATATGACTGATGATATTGCAGCAATCCGGGTGGCGGCTCAATGGTATCAAAAACATCTAAATTCTGCAGTTAGGGTCTTACTGATTACTAACGACAGAGAGAACAAGAGGAAGGCATGCGAGGAGGGCATAGCTGCAGAGACAGGTACCTTTTGAAGTGTTTTATGAACTCTTTGTTGCTTTCTTAATTGTTGTTTAGCTTATTGGCCATTACTGTGATTCTGAATTCTGATCTTCCCTCAATCGAAATTTGTCTTGTTCAAATTTGACTGTGATTCTGATCTTCCTTCAGTCGAGTCATATGTCAGATCATTGGGTCAACCGGAGTTGCTTGATTCACTCAGGCAGCCGTGCTCGGAGGATGTGGCCATGGATGACGTCGAAGACTTAAGGCCTTCCAAGAAGCAAGCTATTTACAGTGAGGTATTTTCTCTGGAAGTGTTAGCCAGTAAATATGTATTCCGTCTAAGTTGTGTATAGTTAAATCACTATTTGTGATATCACTTTTCTTTGTAACAGCATAAACCCATGTCTGAAATCACTGCTGGTTTACATCGCGGCATTTACCATCAAGGAAAACTTCGTGTCAATCGTTATAATCCATTTGAAGCATATGTAGGCAGTGAGAGCATTGGTGATGAGATAATCATACGTGGGCGAGCCAACATGAACAGAGCTTTTGACGGTGATATAGTGGCTGTTGAACTTTTAGCTCAGGATCAGTGGCATGGGGACAAATCGTATATTGCAGATGAAGGTATGCACCAATGCTAGATATTCCTAGGAGATGTTTGCCTCAGCTATATGGTACAAGAGGAGAAATTGCAAGTGTATCATGGATAATATTGTGTAGATTATAGATAAACAATACTGTGTTTGCCGACTTTGCCCCCTGGCTGAGAGCTCAAAAGCTTAATTCTTTAAGGACTTTAAATGTTCTACTTGTTTTGGACATGCGATTTACTTCGTGTTCGCTTTGGGACAGATGAGGAGGATGAAGGTGTACATCTTCCTCCAGGCAGCGCTGATGATGCTCCTCGGACCACAAATGTTCAGGGCTCCAACACAGAAGCTTTACCTACTTCTGATCGCCCATGTGGTTGTGTTGTGGGTATCATCAAACGGAATTGGCACTCGTAAGTTAAATTTGTTTTTGTGTCTAAATATCTGTATGGCTCTCTCTCATTTAGTTTTATGCTAAGAAAGATCTTACCTTTTTCTATCTTCAAATTGCTATGGTTTGATCTCTATTGATATTAGGGAATTGAATCAATGAAAATGTTAATAGTATGGTTAGTTCCCTGTGTATCATCTGTTATTGTGCACAAACAGTTTATAGCTGCATTTGTCCGGTGTAGCACTATTACATAAATTGTTGTTTTTGCAATATCTGAAACTGAAGAGCTATACTTTTTTGACAACTGGATATAAACTTATGTGTTTTGTACACAGTGGTGTTAGGCTGTTAGGCTTGATAAATACTAGTCCCTCCTACCCATTCCAAACATCCCCTCCCTTATTTGCACATTAAGGAAAAGTAGAAAACAATAAAATATTGCATGTATTTGTAATGGAGTGGGTAAGAAAAAAAAAGATATTGTAATAAAATGTTGCATAAGAGAACATTTTGTGTACGAAAAGTGGAATGGATTTACCCAAAATGGGTAGTTTGGAATGGGTAGGAGGTAGTTCATATATGTTCTTGTTAAGGTCTACGTGCAACTATCCCTGCATCTGTCTGTTGTGCTTAAACAATGGTGATTAGTGAGGATCTTGTTGTTAGGGCTGTTCACCATCCAAAACCCCTGACCACACAACTGGAGACCGGACGAGCTTAAACTGTCAACCCGGAGACTGGACCTGCTAGGTTAGGACCTGATATGGACTGGACTTGCCGGTCTTAAACCGGACGGGACCGGGAAACCAATGCAAAGAAGCTATCAAAACCTGCCATATGAAAGAAAAAAATTAAAAGTTTCACTTGTTAAATCAACATAATATCCCCGGAGTAAAAAATAAAATAAAAATTGTTATAATTATAATAATGGAGTAATAGTTAAGCACCATGTCTTTAAAGTTTAAAGTCAGTAAAATTTAAAATCTCTCCCAAAATGACAAAGCACCAAAACTACAGTAGAACAGTACAGGAAAAATACTGAGAAATTTCGAACAAAATCCAAGTATAATTATGTAAGCTATTAAACAAAATAAGTTTTAATATCCGAAATACTTACAATCATAGATTATATTTCAAAAATTTAACATCATTTGACGAAATAAAGATCATACCTACTCAATCAGTTGGTTGTTGCACGAAGAGTGTAATGCAAGTTGTGGTGGAGCGTGCAGTAGCCAGTAGGTGGAAAATGGTGCATTGGATCGAAGGAGGTCAGCAAAGAGAAGACAAAGATAGTAGTTTGAAAAAGAGAGGAGAGAGAACAACTACTTGTGTATGATGCCATAACTTAGAAAAGTTAGGACTTGCGATGGTAGAGAATGAATTAACCCTAGAACTGTACACGGGGCATTTAATAGGGTATCCGGTCTTACACGGTTTTAGACAGAGATGGATCGGAGACCAGCTCATCGATTTGAGAGACCGGACGACAGTGGATCCGGGTCGGTCTGGACTGAACGTCCGGTTTACCGGGTTTGACCTAATTATGAGCAACCCTACTTGTGCTTTGAAAATGGTGAGTATATTTCTATTCTATCACTATGAGGTGGGTCACCTCTTAAGAAAACAACTTATGGGCTGAGTACATGTGTCTTTAGAGGGGGGTAGCTGGCCTCTCTATGATAGGTATGAACAACCCTACTTGTGCCTTGAAAATGGTGAGTATATTTCTATTCTATCACTATGAGGTGGGTCACCTCTTAAGAAAACAACTTATGGGCTAAGTACTTGTGTCTTTAGTGGGGGGTAGCTGGGCTCTCTATGATAGGTCAGTTCTGGCTTTGAGCTATGCTATATAGGGCTTAGATGCAACAAGTAAAAAAAGCTCCGTCTTTGTGCTTTTATTTAGACTATATTTTGTCGTCTTTGGTTGAAAAGGAACTTCCGTGGTCGTTCCATGCATTCTCTTTATGTGATTAAGAATCCCTTTGACACTTGCGGAATTTATAGAGTTGTTAGGATATCCAGTTGGAATGAAGCGGGGTTTGTTGGGGAGATATAGGTTATACTTTTCAAATGGAATAATGTTGGGGATAGAAACTACAAACAGGTTTAAGTTTGTACTCTTTTAGTAGGCCTGCTTAGTGTCTGTAGCTAGATCTTAATTTTTTTTTGGTCAGAAGGATCTTTTTATAAATCGTATTTTGGGTAAATTGATTATTACTCCCTTATATAATCCACTTTTTGAAACATACTCCCGTATATAATTTTTTTTGAAACTTCCTCCCACTACATGTAACTTTAATCAAATATTGCTCTCGTTTTAATGACTCCGGTCACAGAAAAGAGAATATTCCGTCCAAAATTTGAAATTTCGTACTAACTGTTGTTGCTTATGACTGTCTTGCCCTTCGCCTTATTACATGACCAATTTAAATTAACTTTTGTCCTTCCAAATTTGTTAAACAGTGATAGATAGCTTAATGGATTTAGCAAATTTGGGAGGAAGGAGGTTGATTTATATTGGTCATGTAATAAGGCAAAGGGTAATACAGTCATGAGCAACAAGAATTTGTACCAAATTTCAAATTTTGGACGGAATATTCTCTTTTCTGTGACCGTAATAATTAAATGGGAGCAGTATTCGATGAAAGTTACCAGTGGTGGGAGTAAAGTTTCAAAAAAAAAATTAAAGTGGATTCTATAAGGGAGTAATAATCAATTTACCCTTGTATTTTTGATCTTTTTTGTTGGTTAGGAAGATAATAATCCTGTGGTTCTGTGAATCCAATCGTTGGATCCCTGTGTTCCTGACATTTTTGTAGATAGTGGACATATTGCTCTCATTTTTTTAGCAGTTAACCCTGAGTTTGAAAATGCCATTTAAGTTTTTAGAAGGCTTCTGGGATAGCAATTCAATCTTACACATCATGTTTCAAAATGTGCTCATGATGATTATACGGTGTGTACGTTGAAATGTTTCAGATGTTGTTTGCAGTTATTGTGGGGCTTTGGAGCCAATGAATCTGCCCGCTGGTAGTGGTGGCATTGCACATCCTTTGTTTGTTTCAAAGGATAGGAGGATACCAAAGATTCGTATCCAAACTCGGCAACTCGGAAATCTTCTGGATAAGAGAATTATTGTGGCTGTGGACTCCTGGGATCGTTTTTCACGATATCCTTCAGGTCATTATGTTAAGACTATAGGAGAAATTAATGATAGGGATACTGAGAGTGAGGTATGAATGACGTTTTACCTTTCTTATATTTTTTTCTCCGTTTTAGGATCTACTTTCCTGTGAATAGTCTGCCTCCCGTGCTGATGTTGTTACCTCCCTTTTTGTTTCTACCTTTTGAAACCACCTTTTGATTGAGACCTTAATGAATGTGGACGCAGGTCGTGTTGATAGAGAATGATATAAACTCCCGGCCATTTTCTTCTCAAGTGTTGGCATGCTTGCCACCGTTGCCATGGTCTGTGGCTCCTGAACATATATCTGATCCTAACAGAGAAGACCTAAGAAGTTTACGAGTTTTTAGTGTTGATCCTCCAGGTGCTCTAATCTTGTATGGATATTTCATGTTGATCAATTTAGTTAGTTATTTTCTGACATGTTCTTATTTTCATAGGTTGCCGAGATATTGATGATGCATTACACTGCACACCTCTTTTAAATGGAAACTTTGAAGTGGGTGTTCGTATCCTTTCATTGGTATTTCCCACTTTGAAGTGGATAGCCAATGTTGCACATAGTTTCTCATTTTGCTCGTGTTGTGTTTTAAGTTCAATTCTGGATTTTTGGTATATCTGATTCTTCATCTCTGTTTTTCATTTTCACATGTAAACAAACATATTACTCATTTTTAAAACCTTCCATGAATTAATGTTCTACGAATATTTGTGAGAAGGTTGCTGCTAAACACACAATTTCGCAACTCATTGTTTGGCAAATGTAGATAGTACGTTACATTCTAGGACCAATAAAAACCATCTAAAGGTATCTGCTTGCAATATAAAGGATCATTATCTTGGCTTCCTTGATTTTAGATCAGACATTGCTGATGTGACCAATTTTGTCCACCCTGGAACCCCTCTTGATGATGAAGCTTCACAAAGGGGGACTTCAGTGTATCTCGTTGAAAGGCGAATTGACATGCTCCCCAAACCTTTGACCGAAGGTTGTTATCATTTTGTTATTGTTGAGTAACATTTCATTTATAGTGCTATGAAAATATCTAGAACAAGGAGTTTAGTCTTATGATACGGTGACATTTTTTTTAGATATCTGTTCTCTGAGATCAGACGTTGAGAGGCTGTCATTTTCTGTTATATGGGTATGGTCCATAAATCTCTCAATAATTGTGTTGTTTCTTTGTAATTCGTGATCATTTAAAGAAGAGTTATGTAATAATATACTTTGCATGGTATATATGAATTTACAGGAAATGACGCCGCAGGCAGATATTGTATCTTCTAGGTTCACAAAAGGTATCATCAAGTCATGCGCAGCATTGTCTTATGTTGAGGCTCAAGCCAGGATGGATGATAGGTTTGTCACTTGTCTGAAATTCTTAAAGAGTTGTATTTTTCCCAGAGTTTAGAACACCCTTTTTGCTTGCAGCTTGTTTGTCATGGGGACATGTTGATTATGTCGGTGTCGTATAATAGCTGTTCAATCTGCCTTATGCAGCTGAGTTTTGGAATAATTGTGCGTAGTTGGACGCGGTATTTCTTTATGTACACTCTAAATTACTGGACGATTTTTTCTTTTGTGATCTTATTTTTATGTCTTTCAAAGCTGAGGCTGAAGTATTTGTTTTTTCCACTTCAATTCAGAATATATCTAGATCTCCATTCATAGTTGTCATAAAAAACATTGGCTGAAGGATCGCAATAACCAAGGGTTCTTGCGGGCAGCCCATTTGAAAAATCTAGGAGCTGGATCATTTGCAAGCTGCTAGTGGCATTTTTTTAAGGGTTTTTTTTGTCAAAAACTACCTTATATTTAGGGGTATTTGTAAAAAGACTACCTTACATTATTTTTTTTGTTTTCAACCACCTTTGTTTTTTTAAGTCTTGGTCAATAACTACCTACGCTAAGAATCTAGACAAATTTGGCTAGTTTTCTAGCTGAAATCTATCTCTCTTGACTCTTTTGGGTTTTAATCTTGCTTAGGCACGACTTTGGGAAGTCATAATGTACTTACGCTTAACTTAGTAGATGTTCGAAGTTATTACTGAAATGTGAAAACATAAATTTTGCTTATGTGAAGTTGAATTAGGGGTTGGACGTAGTTGATCATTGTTGTTTGATGTTAACAAAGTCATGTGAGATAGGTTAACGTCGCTAAATTGACCAAATCTCGCCATATTTTCAGCACAGGTAGTTTTTGACCAAAAAAAGAGAAGAAAGGTAGTTTAAAGCAAGAAAAATAACATAAGGTAGTCTTCTTACAAATACCCCTAAATATAAGGTAGTTTTTGACAAAAAACTCTTTTTTTAATCTCGACCCCAGTTTAAATATTAATCTGTACCTTTTAAAGTGTAGCTGTCAGACTGTAACCTTAGTTGGTCTTAAGTGCATTTATAACCGAGGGCATGTAATCTACCCAAAAAGTTGAGGACTTGTAAGCTATTGAATAATCAAACTATCTGTTGCCTCCATCTTGGGTTTGTGGTCGTGTAGCTAAGAGGGTCACTTGAAGTCACTACAGGCCACTTTATAAACGGCCATTCTTTCACAAGTGATCCTATAGTTTATAAAGTGAGATGTTGAAATTAAGCGTTGTTCAATCTCTCTCATATGAGAATTTATGCTTTGATTGAATGAAAAATGTCAAGTGATTAAGCCAGCGCATTGTGTCTTGTGCTATTGAATAATCAAATTATCTGTTGTCTCCATCTTGGGTGTGGGAATGTAGCTTGTGCGAACAAATTTAAATAAATAGGAAATACCAAGGAAAGAAATAAAGTTAGCCATGAGAAGCTAGTGCAGAAGATTGCAAATTCGATGCTACCTGTATGGCTGATTCTGAGTCTTTTACCTGAACATTGCATTTTTTCCCCACCTGCAGTCGTTTGATGGATCCAGTGACTACTGACCTAAGAAATATGAATCAGTTAGCAAAGGTTGATTCTCCTCTTTCCATTTTTTTTACCATTCTGCTCAGGTAATTATTGCGCTTGTCATTTCTCGGCTAATTAATTACTGGGTTGGTGCTATTATTTTGTAGATTATGAGGCAGAGACGTATTGATAGAGGAGCTTTGACACTTGCTTCTGCGGAGGTCAAGTTCCAGATTGATACTGAAACTCATGATCCTCTGGATATTGGTATACATCTTCTCTCTTTATATGTTTTCTGATGACCGATGTGATCAAAAGACTTTTACCTTTCTGATATGATTATGATTTACATAGGATAGGCATGCCAAATTTTTTTCTTTAATTGGGTGTCAAAGGGGAGACAAGGAAAGCAGAATGATAGTATTAAATCTTGTTTTTTGGGTAATGGCCAAGGTATCGGTTGTCAGACTTGTCACGGCCTAATCACGTTAAATGAGGTTTATCTCCTTAAAACCCGGTAAAATGTAGTCGTGGAGAACTCCAAACCTTTAGAACTCGAGTCACGTATCAGTATCACGGTCAATATAACTACAAAGTACAATACAAGGGAAGGGGGATTCAAACCGGCAATCTAATGGCCACAATACCTCCATCTTAGCTACCAGATTAAGACATCTTCGGTACAGACATGACACTTTTGCATGTATGTTGAAGAATTATCCCTTCATGAATTTGTTAAAATTGTACACTCGACCAGGTGATGAGCAATCATGTTTCCATACTCCTGAACTGCCAGTGTGCCACACCTTTTATTCTCTCCTCGATTTTTTTTTTGAGTCTTTTCTTGTTGATAATCCTGATAAAGCAACGTGAATAATTATATGTATGGCCAGTAGACAAAATCTTAAAGCTAGAAGCATTTATAGTCATTGAATGACCATTGTGTTTAATGGGTTCCGATGAAAATCTTGCTTGATGCTCATCAAATTTCTAATTTGATCTTTATTTTACTTAGTCCTCTCACCAGTGAATTTATAATGCACTGGTGATTTTTCTGTTTAGTTATTTTGCTTTCTAGATTTGAAGTGGTCTGCCAACTCTAAGTGCAAGTATCTTGATACAGGTATGTATCAAATTCGTGAAGCCAACCAAATGGTTGAGGAATTTATGCTTGCTGCTAATATTTCGGTGGCAGAAAAAATATTGAAGCATTATCCTTTCTGTTCATTATTAAGGTACATTAGATGCAGTCTTTTTTAATCACTCTTTTGGTTTCCTTGGGGTTCATGAGCTAAACATTTGGGCAAACGGTAAGTGGCTGTATTTGAGTAGTTGGCTGTTATGATTAACTTGTTTTAGGATGTTATGATAATGCCAACTACATCATGTATATAGTCACAAGGTTTAAAAGTTTATCACTAACATTTTGGGATTTACTATGACCTAAACAGTATTGCTTTTGAACCCTCAGTAAATTAAAAGAATTTTCACCCTTTTAAAAAGCTGGATTGCAAGCTCTGCCTTTTACAAGACTACAATCTGTCAAAGCTACAATAATTGTTTTCCGTAAACTAGCTAAGCTGAAATCCTCATGGGAATATGCTTGTAGGCGGCACCCTTCTCCCACAAGAGAAATGCTTGAGCCACTGCTTCAAACTGCTGCAGCTATTGGCCTTGATTTGGATGTCACGTCATCAAAAGCACTAGCTGATTCTCTTGATCGTGCTGTGGTAAGTGCTAAATTGCAGTTTGCATTTCACCTGCCTTACTGGAGAAAAATGGCCTGTGTGGGAAAAACATGTCTCTTTATGTCTTAACATCTAGTATTGTTGTCGATATCAATTGTATCTCCGGTATATTTGCACCTTAACACTCCCACCCCCACATAATAAAAAATAAAGGAAAAGAGGAACCTTGTACTTGACATTCTTGGTTATTGATTCTCAGGGGAATGATCCGTACTTCAATAAGCTGATTCGTATTCTGGCGACAAGATGCATGACACAGGTAAGAACTATTGACGTATATGGTTGATCCTTTCATATTTTGGCGTTTGTATAGCTAATTCACCTTCTATAGTTCTATCTAACTACATTTACGATTCCAGGCAGTCTACTTCTGTAGTGGGGATGTCAGCCCTCCAGAGTATCTGCATTATGGGCTTGCTGCACCTTTGTACACACACTTCACTTCCCCCATCAGAAGATATGCTGGTTAGTGTATTTTTGGGTTTTCTATTTAGAGATTATGTTGACTTTTTTCTATGTAAGTTGACAACTTTTGCTTGTAGATGTCATAGTGCACAGATTGCTAGCTGCATCTATAGGGATATCCAAGCTTCCAGTGATATTCCAGGATAGGCCTCAACTCACTAGTATTGCCGACAGTAAGTCCTGAATTGACAATGATATTGAAACGCATTGAGTGCATTTGAAGTAGTACTTTTTTGGAGCTAAATTCTTTGCTGGTTAATACCGTTAAACATACCTATTAAGGGCTGTTAAGGGAAATTTTAGTTTCTGATGACCAGCTTATGCTACAAAATAGGCATTTCAATTGTTTTTAGATGGCAAGTGTTAGCCTTCAAATTGGATGACTAGTTTGGTTGGGTACTGCCAGGCCCAAGCCCAGTTGGTGCAAGTCCCCCTAGCATATGGGGAAGGGGTCAGGGGAAGGGTTAAAAGGGATTTTGTTAGTGAAAAGCCCTGGTTTTGGATTGATCGAGAAGCTCTCTATACATTATGTAGATATACTGTAAGAGTGTGAAGTTTGCTGTGAAATAAATTATTGTTCCAGGTACTGATAGTCTTATTTGGATTTGTTATAGATCTGAATTATCGACATAGAAATGCCCAAATGGCCGGCCGAGCATCAGTAGAACTTCATACACTTATATACTTTAGGAAACGGTAAGTGGCCTTCTTTTCCTTACTTGATCACCGGGGTATGCTTGTGGTGTAAGTACATAGAGATTCTTACACATTTAATGTTTCTATTGTTGTGCAGACCTACTGATACAGAGGCCAGAATTGTGAAAATAAGATCCAATGGATTCATTGTATTTGTTCCCCAGTATGTATCTCGAAGGCTTCCCTATATTTGACTGCCCTATCTTTGTTTCTCTGTTTGCTACCATTTATATATGTTCCAGTGACTTAGAGTGAGTTGGTTTATTTTATCCAAAAAAAAAAAAAAACTACAACCATGATGCAGATGTCAGCAATGTTGTAGTAAATGAAGTCATTGAGATAGATATTCATTGAGCGGTGTTACTGATGACCCGGGTTCGAAAGCTATCAATAACAAAATCATCATTGTGGCTCCCTTCAATTTACACCAAAAATAAAATAAAATACACACTTACTTTGAAATGGGATTTTCTTTTCCTTTAAGCTTACTTATTGTGCATGTTTCTTTGGCTTACGGCTCTGTCACTCAAACCCAAGGAGAAGTGTCTAGGATTAGGGTTGTCTAACGCATGCCTTGTATCTGCAGGTTTGGCATTGAGGGGCCGGTTTATTTAACTGCAAAAGGTGACAAGGAGTCTGGAGAGTGGGTGGTAGATGAGCAGCATCAGCAGGTGAAAAAGGTGGATGGTACTATAACTTACAATGTTCTGCAAATGGTGCAAATTCACATGGAAGTCGTAGAACCCCAGCCAAACCGCCCTAAACTTCAGTTGAATCTTATATAGAATAGATGTCATTTTACTTGTTTACTTTAGCAATAGGCCAATATTGTTTGTGGGATATTTATAATTTGGGTTTTATTTATTTATTTTTATTTTTATTTTTATTTTGTGAAAGCAAAAAAAGGATTATGATTTTCTTACCCCTCTTAAACAATCTTTCCAATGTAAAATTAGTTCTTGTAATATCAAGTGAGACGGTGACCTGTATCAAATCCAATTCATCAATTCATCCATGTATATTGATAAGTAGCAGTAGAACTATGGACTAAGGCGTGTGTGTGTGTGTCTCTTGTATCGGGTATATGTTACCTTTTTCCATCTAACTGGGGAATTGCTCCATTTGTTAGAAGTTCCTCTTTTTTGAGGAAGAGTAGCAGATGGTAGTTTAGTCTCTTAGTTTGCGGTCTGGTCAGTACTAAATATTTTTGTATAGTTTATACATTTTCATTTAATGATATCGGAAGACGGGTTTGTAAACCAGGTTTCCTATTGATGTTGATCCTTTTCTACGTGAAATTGGACTGCTCCATAATTTCCTTGTCCCATATAAACTGTAGCAGCCCCAGTATTCCACACCTGATTCAGAAAAACTGCCTTTTATGAACGTCGCTGCTAAACTACACTGCTGAATGCTGATTTGCAATTTAATTGATTTTGTGTACGATGGTTACCTGATATGATATAATTATTCTTGTTACTCTGATTAAATAAGAAGGTCGACTTTAATTTGGTGCTATAAATTTGATTTTGATGTTATCCATTACTCATAATTACTATCCTACTTAATCCCATTGTGCCCTAAAACAGCTCATTAAATAATAAATACTAGACACACAAATGAATGAATCCACAATTCCACATTATTTAAACGCCTATTATAATCCTCAAAACCGCGTTTCTTTTCTCAATAATCTTCTTCTATCTCCACAAAATCATAAACAATATATTGTGGAGTGTGGACCAATAAAGAAAATAATCTCCAAATATGTTACTTATACATTTCCTTTTTTAGCAATCCATGCAATAATAATTAAGGTTAGGTACCACCCTACAATACTACATAACAAACACATTAGTAGAGTGAAAATAATGTCTGGAGGAAGCAGCGGTGAAGGAAGGACACTGAATCAAACACCAACATGGGCAGTTGCTGGAGTTTGTGCTCTCATTGTTCTTATCTCCATTGTTTTAGAAAAGGCTCTTCATAGTCTTGGAATGGTATTTTTTTTAAATATCAGTTTTCTCATTTTTAATGTTTTTCAGTTTCAACTTCTGTTTTTTCTTTGACCCCATTAATACAGTATGAACGTAGTTTTTTTTGTGATTTTTTTTTGTTCGGATGACGAGGGAACCCATTAATACACTGGGTAAAACCCCGAGTTCTTGGGAGCTTTGGTTGATGGGTTTTTGATAAAATGCACTTTTCTGTAGTTTTGGAGTTTACCCATTAGCTATTTTTTGAAAAAATTAGTATTTGATCAACATAAAAGCTTGTGTAATGCAGCTTTAAGCAAGTATATTGTAAAACGGTTCCTTTGATGAATCGGCGTTACGCAAGAGTAATTGTTTTGATCAATTGTTAGTATTTTTTCCATTATTAAGTGAGCAAGTCTCTTGAGAAATCGTTGTCTTAATACTTGATTTTATTTATAATTGGTTCATTTTATTTGATCAGTTGTTAAAAAAGAAACATAAGGCAGCATTATATGAAGCTTTGGACAAGGTCAAAGGAGGTAAGAATAAGATCTTAGTTTACAGTTATACTACATTTTTTATTTTCATGATTTTAATTGTTTTTCCATTTAATTTAGTATTAAGAAATGATATAAATTTTGCAAAATGTGAGTGATATTAATTATTATCACTCGCTTGATTAATTAGATATTCTTGTAAGTTGTAGTAATAACTAACAACCTGTGTTACTCTGACACTTCACTTTGGTTGCATGTCGCGTGTTTAAAAATCTGAAAACATGCACAGGAAAATTACCATGTCGTGCCCGATACTTGCAGCTGAGTGAGAGTAATATAGCTAACATCGTAATTATTTTGTTATGTTGCAGAGTTGATGGTATTGGGATTTATTTCATTGCTATTGACATTTAGTCAAAACTACATTACCGCAATTTGTATTCCTTCCAAGGCTGCAGACACCATGTTACCATGTTTGCTTAACCGTTCTAAATCTTCTGCGTCCGGTGAAGAGCATGGCCGAAGGCTCTTGTGGGACGACCAGCGCCGGATTTTAGTTACAAAAGCCTCCAATCACAAGTGCAATGAGGTAACATTTTCTGGTCTTACTATGACTTATAGACGATCCCAAGTTTGTTTTATGTGATTCGGGACACTTTATGTGTTTATAGAACAGAAGGGTTAAACTGCACACATTGATACATTCGATCTCCTAGTTACCCAAGACACGGGATTTTAAGTGAGACGTTGGGGTAACGTTGTTGCTATGACATTATTCTTGTTGTACACTTGTACTGACTGTCATAGAAACTCTTTTTATCTGTAATAGTCCAACAGGAGGATAACCGGGTTTGAACCTAAGTTATGACTCATGAGTACAACTACGCGATTCTGTTTACCATTGACATTACGGAATTTAATGCAAATACTCTAAATGTGTGGACTTGAATTTCTTAATCTTACTTCTGTTTTTTTTTTTTTAATTTGAAACTGACAAAGCTCAAGTTCTGCATTTGAGTTGACAGCAAAAGAGTATTAAACTCTGTAAATCAGATTCTTGGAACCACAAGACTATATATTAAAACAAAATTTTGTTTGTTTAATACGGAGTATTTATCAGCATCGGTTTCAACTATAAATCACTTGACCCCTATATGATACTCCGTAGTATATCCGAGTTGAGGCGGACTGGCGGAGTCTTTTAATTGTCATTGTTTATGTGACGATTTACGCTTAGTAATCTGTAATGTCTCGATTCGTGTTTCTTACTTCCACACTGACTATTTGGACTGAATTATAATAGTCCTGGAAATTGGTAATGGTCGGTTTCTGTTTGGTCTAGGGGACATGTACTCACATTAATCAAAATTCACGTTCTAACTTTGTCCTAGTAGGTCTGACAGTTCATGTAGAGAAACTAATTGGGATTATGTTGGCACCAAACCCAAGATTTCCAGCTCTTTATTTGTTAATTGCTTTCAGAACCTTTTCATCATAAATTAAGGTCTTGACATAGAAATACTAGCGCGGTCCAATAGGACGCATTTAACGGCATAGTATACTGGGAAGCATAGTATTACTGTAATACTATGCTTCCAAGTCTCAATTATACATTAGGTAAGAGGTCGGATGTACACAGTTTTATCCTCATGTCATCAACTATGAAAGTTGTTTTGAGTTATCATTAATGAAAATTGCACTAAGAATTGAATCGACCAATTGCTATTTCACATTATAAGGCTTTATCATTGTTGTTGTTGCTGTACTCCTATACTAATGAGCACAATTCAGTGTCATGTTCCTCACTGTACCTTTGCGTTTTTAGTTATTTTTTGCGTGTGGTTCTGATGACAGGGGTATGAACCACTGATAGCGGTGGAGGCCGCGCATCAGCTACACATTCTCATATTCTTTTTAGCCCTCTTTCATGTTCTATACAGTGCCTTAACAATGATGCTTGGAAAACTCAAGGTACTTATTGCCAACCCGAACAACTCCAATGCTCTTATATACACTCAGCTTACATTCTGCTTGGTGCTTACTGATGTTTGTACTGTAACTTTGTGTTTCAGATTAGAGGTTGGAAGGTCTGGGAAAGCGAGACATTAACTCTCGACTATGAATGCACAAATGGTACAAGTCCTCAACACTTTCTTAATCTTGGTTCAAAATTCTCTTACACAATCCAAGATTTGCTGTTTCCACCTACCTAAATTTCTGTATGTTAATCAGATCCGTCGAGATTGAGACTCACTCATGAGACGTCATTTGTTAAAACTCACAACAGTTTTTGGGCAAGGACCCCATTCTTCTTTTATGTGGTAAGTAAGAAGTGTGGATTGCATATAAGATTTGTCGATGGCTCATAGCTAGACCTGTCAAATGAGTCGGGCAATGGACAATATAGGCCGAGTTACAAATGAATTATGATACCATCTGATCTTTCAATGCTTGACAGGGATGCTTTCTCCGGCAATTCTTCAAATCTGTTACTAAAGCTGACTATTTGGCACTAAGAAATGGCTTCATTACTGTGAGTTTTCATCGCCACTAAAATGTCGACTTGTATCCATAAAACTATCATTTCTGCCTAATCTATACTTCTACATGCTTCTGCTTTAGGCTCACATAGCTCCAGGAGGTAAATTTAACTTCCAGAAGTATATTAAAAGATCACTGGAGGATGATTTCAAAGTGGTGGTTGGTGTCAGGTAAATTTCCCTCCTTCAAGACCAAGCCTTTATTATTGCTAACTAGAGTTGGCAGTCCGGTTTCTCGGGTTGTTTCAGATGTTGCCAACCCTTTACTAACTACTAACCCTTTGTCTTTCCTCTTGTCAAACACAGTCCTGTATTATGGGCATCTTTTGTGATCTTCTTGCTTCTGAATGTGAATGGTGAGCTATCGATTTCTACAATGTACTGATATATGAGTTTATCGTCAGATCGAAACTCATTAACTTTGATATCCATTCTGTTTAAAATATGCAGGCTGGCACACACTTTTCTGGGCATCCATACTTCCTTTAATTGTAAGAAGTTATCTTCCAAGCTGTTCGGGTTTTGAAAGTACTGGAGAAGTTTTCTAATCATTCAGTTTGATTTAGGCCATTCTAGCTATCGGAACCAAGCTTCAAGCTATACTAACAAAGATGGCCTTGGAAATCACAGACCGCCACGCAGTAGTCCAAGGAATTCCTCTTGTACAAGGATCAGATTCATATTTCTGGTTCTCGAAGCCTCGACTCATTCTCCATCTTCTCCACTTTACTCTATTTCAGGTATTGGACTGTGACTTCTCTTCTTCCTTACATTACCTTTCCCAAAACTGTCTCAACGAAACTCACAAATCAGGCCCTCCAAATTTCCTGATAACAATAATCACATTTTAGCACATCTGCCTCGTCAATTCCGGGAGAATTATAAATACGCTGGTAGAAAGTTTTCATTAAGGGTCATCTTGAAATCATCTCTACTCAGCCTTACACTTGTATTAATAGGTTAATAGCATATACAGATTTTCCCAATTACTCGTAATGAAATAGTAACGAAGTGATCAATATAGAATGAATTTACATCACAAAAATAAACGGGCAGCCTGTTTAGTGAGTCATTTTGCTTTATTTCCTACAAACGAAAAATAGCAAGTCTTGACTCCTTTAGAAAATGATGTACATTTGGCCATCTGGGTATATGAATTCTGCATTTCTCATAACTAATGGAGGCTTGTTTGGCCTTTTTGTTGATGCAGAATGCATTCCAGATAACATACTTCTTATGGATTTGGGTAATGAATTCTTACTTAAAGATACTAATTACAGTACTGATCACATTCGAACAGAAGGATTTGACGTACAAGTGTGTATTTTTGCAGTATGAATTTGGAAGTGAGTCCTGCTTCCATGATAAACCAGTGATTGCTCTTCTTAAAATTGTCATGGGGTAAGTCCTCAGCAAAATTTACTCGATGGAGGTGCTCGAGTATTTCATGTTGATAAGTCCTCGGGTCAATATCTAACCATTAAAACTAGTAACTGAAACATTGAATTGCAGGTTAGGTGCCATGGTTCTGTGCAGTTATAGCATTCTTCCACTATATGCTCTTGTTACTCAGGTACAAACGTTGCACCGACTGCATCTATTGATTTCTTTGCATCTTCTATAAACATACGAGCACCATTTATTTCAGTCAATAAGCCCCAGTATCAAAATCCTCTTCACATAGCGGCGAATGGGGATTAAAAGTATCATTGAAAAATATCGGTTAATTTCGAGGGTGAAAACTGTTGGCAGATGGGTTCTCACATGAAGAAGACAATATTTGACGAGCAAACGACAAAGGCCCTAAAGAAATGGCACAAGGATGTGAAGAAGAAGCAAGAGGACAGCGACAAGACACCTCCTCGAATCCTTGAAAAAACAACAAGCCCATTGAAGCGGCCCAGTCTTCACCGTTTCATGAGCACAGGCTGCTTAAGCAATGTTTCTGCCTATGACCCGCTTGATCCATGTGACTATCAAGGTGGCGAAAGATCAATGTCAGAAACCTTGGTTATAAGACTCGATAATGATCAAGGCGAGAGTGAGATGACTACAATTCCTAATGGAAACGAAACCAGGGCAGTGACCGATGATCCTCAGCTTGGGAATCGGAAGTGATGCTAGCTGGATCAACTGATTTCTAGCCCCTTAATACAAGCATTAATCTAGATTTAACATTTATTTTGACCAATTACAGAAGGTAGATTTATAATTACATTAGGACTGCTTAGAGGTTAGGGAGGATTTTTTGTACATTTATGACAACTCAGTATCTTCAAGTAAGCAACAGCTGCATCCTTCGCAATTTCAGACCCGATTTTCAGATACAGTAATCAAACATAAATATCGTATTCTGAATTGTTTGCTTATGTGAAACATGATTTTCTACATCTCATGTAAGTATGTGACCATGGAATGTTCTTATTAATAGTCCGGATCAATTTAGACAAACACAAGCCTTGGAAGACTGAATTGTTGCACATTTATTAGATTTCGAGATCATCTCAGGTAAAATAAGACTATTGCAATATTCTCCAGAACATGTTGATTTCAGGAAGCCATTCAAAGCGTTCCAAAATTCGAGTGTATATAATACATCAAATTCGGATATCCTTAATCCATGACCAGCTTGAGCGATTTGTCAGAATTCCGTCAAAATGTAAAACCAATTCAGAGACACTATATGACAACCCGTACTCTGATCAAGATCCGAATATTGCCATAATCCGACCCCTGAATATTATTTGCCTCCTTCTGTGGAACCTTTTCAAGTCTGAGCATATATTCCTAGACTACTCGAATATGAGTGATTATTTGAGATGTGCATTTCCATTAAAAAATCATACTTTCATTAGAAAAATTACATGAGATAACCAGTTCCATCAAAAATCAAATAGCTTAGCAATACAGGATTTACCATAATATTATCCATACCAAAAACAGGGAAAAAGAAATAATCAAAACCTTGGCTTTCAACAACCAAGTGGTTTTATAAGCAGAGGGCTAATTTGAGAATAAACCCATGTGTTCTCTTTGACATTATCCCCTTTCGAGCTGAAAAGGCAAATCTTTACCCAACTCGACAGGACTGGCTATTTTCTCGTGATCCCATCTCTGTATCCTTGAGAAATGACAATTAGCCGAAATTATGAAAATCTTGTCAATCAGAAAGTCATATGTCCTTGCCTGCCTCGGCCTGTCTTGCACCCACGTTAAAGAACTCGCTAATAACTTCAAGGGGCATTCCCTTGGTCTCGGGAACCTTCAAATATACAAAGAACCAAGAAATAATGCAAACCACGGCATATATGCCAAACACCCCAGCAAGGCCTATTGATGAGAGCAAAGCCGGGAGGGAATATGTGACAATGATATCTCCGAACCAAAAGGTGAGCGAACATATGGCAATGCAAAGACCGCGGACCTTGGTCGGGAAGATCTCCGAGCATAAGATGTTGGGAATGGGCCCAAATCCCATCACGAAACAGCAGAAGTAAACCACTACACTGACAGTAGATAGTGTCGCGTGGATTATGATGCTCATGGGAATAATGTTCGAAAGAACTAATACGACGAGAGATGCTATCAAGACGGGAAGTGTATTTAGCAGCAGAAACCTGGAAGAGAGAGTATAAGAGGAGGATTAGAATTACTGATTCAAACAATTTTGATAAATGGCGGTCTTGATAAGCCCGCTATAGAACTAGCACATTAGGCTACGAATTAAGAAAAAATGGAGCCCTAGTCTCTAACATTAAGCACAAATACTTGTATAAGACTGTCTTGCACAAAAAGTTACTGAAGTAGCTTGTTATTTGCCCCCAAATACCTTATAAAAGAATTTCAGGTAACGCACAATTTATAATATGGGTACAAATTTTCTTATTAAAAAGATGCTTTAATAATGTTCTACTGTAAAAAAGTATTGCAAGAGACATCCTAAAACATAATGGAGGACGGTTTTGAGTTTCTGATTAATAGTTTGTAAATCTGTTAATGTTGGTGTTTTTAGTTCGGAAAAGCAAGTACAGCAACCAGGTCGAGAAATTTAATAAAAGCTACTGTTAGACTGGAAGTTATATTACCTTCTTCCAGAGAGATCCATTAACTTCATGGCAACCCCAATGGCAGGAAGCATTAACAATGTTGTCAAAGCACT
>VHZZ01000293.1:104785-135733 GCA_009801015.1 Silene noctiflora
GCCTCCTCGTGGATTCGACCCTGACTTACCTCTAGCTATTGTTAGTAGTAATCTAGGTTTATTTTGATTAAGGTGATACGACTTTAGCCTTGTCAATACTAAAACGAATTTTAAGTATCGCTCATTTTTAAAGCGAAGAAAAAGAGAACATACCTTTGCTACATCCCAGCGTCTTCCATCACGCATCATCAAGTCCGAAATCAGCATATCCTCATCCGCCGCACTTGTAGGGGACAGAATCTGCATGGTCTGCGTGCGTGGTAACCATGGGTCAGCCCAAACACGCATTCCCTCGCCATCACCAATACGTTTTCTTGCACTAAATCGTACCATGTCTTTCGCCACCCAAATCCCTCTCCAAGTATAACTCGGGCAATTTTTTAGCGTAGCATCCATAAACTTAGTATTTGGGAAGTACTTACCTTTAAAAACATGCACCATCAAGCAATCTTGTTTCGTAATGAGTCTCCATGCTTGTTTACCAAGAAGGGCTTTGTTAAACTGACCAAAGTCACGGAATCCCAAACCCCCAACGCACTTAGGTCGACACGTCTTATGCCAAGCAACCCAAGAGATTTTCCTCTTGCCATTATCTGAGCCTCACCAAAACCGAGATACAAGCGGTCAAAGGTCATCACAAAAATTAGCCTGAAGCCTAAAAACACTCCTTGCGGATCAAACTAAGATATTCAACTTTTTAATGTTAAAACTTTGAGTTTTAAAGTGAAAAATAGGGGATTTCAATTTAAACTAAGATATTCAACAATCAACACATATCTTTGTTTTATATTCTCAATTTGATAAATATCGGATTTAACTTGCAGTTGTAATTTGAAAACTTCATAATTTGTGATGGAAATCAAATATTATTGTAACTTAGTCCCTTCGATCCAGACAGATGGTAACACTTACCTAAAATGGATGAACCATACCAATGGTAACATACCATATTTGGCATGAAAAATGACTAAATTACTCTTACATTCACTACATATTTACAACTTTACCATTCACTCACTCACTTACCACTACCTATTTAATCCACCTAAACCCATGTGACCCCAATCAAACTTTTCTACTTTATCCCTCACTTTTCCACCTTTTTCTTAAAAACCCACATTTTCCCTATGTTACCATTTGTCTGGATCGGAGGGAGTATACACTTGAAGTTTTACTATTTTATTTTGTGAAGTAATGTTTTTAGTTTGATGACTAACAATTTTAACTTGAAAATACAGAAAGGTTGGCTTTATTGTTAGAAAGGAGAAATTCTAAATTTGAGTTCAAGAATATATTAGTTTTAGAACTTAATGTTAAGTTAAGAACTCACACTAACTTGAAATTGAAATGACTAATTATGGACAGACAGACAGCGCAGTGTGGAGTACGATGGTCGAGCGGTTTGTCTTTGGGCGTGGAGTAGGATCACCATATTCGCTGGTTTTGTATTTGAAAAGGCGCTTGTTACCATTCAAATTAGGGTTAGTCGGTTGGGGTTTGTATTTTTTTTTTCATTTCAAAGGTAGTATTAGATTTTTTTGGGCCTTTAGTTAGATTGGGTTAGTCTTATGCTCTGAGACTGCCCTATACAACAATTTGTGTTAATTACATGCCTTATGAGGAGCGTTGAGAACTCCTTAAACATTTAGCCCGAAACAAGTTTGAGATGAGGTGAAAAGCCGACATGCCCGATCCAAATGCCTCGATTCGGAACCAAAAAGTTTAACTAGAAGTTGACTCGAGGCCTAAAAATGACTCAATTCGAAATGATTCGACACAAAATAATACGTTGGCACCCAAAGTAATCCAAAAATACAAATTTAGATAAAATCCTTTAAAAATAAGATTGGCGTCTGGAAATTAGAACTAACTCAGAACAAACCCTATTAACCACCAAGATATGTCCCGACATAAACTTGAAAATAACCTGTTGAAATGATGCCACTAATACCCGACCCAAATGATCTATTTACCAGATTATCTTTGTTTTCTTATCGTAAAACCGTTCTACGAAGGGGTCGTTGGATCGGACATAAGGGTTGGAAGTAAGTTTTATTGAAACCCAAAAGCAAAAGCAATCAAGTCAAACTCCGGCCCGCACAAAACACAAAGGCATGAAAACATAGTACAAACATCTGGGAAATGTTGGCGCAGAATGCTTCCAACAAAAATGGCGTTTATGATACTCTAATCTATAACTCTATATAGTGTATTAGCATGAAGAAAATAGGGGAAGAAAAGGGAGGAAGAGGAGAAGGAGGGTATTTTAGGGTTTGCACAATTGGTGGAATCCTGAGTGCAGGTACCACCCATGTTGCTGTCACTCCTCTTGACGTTCTTAAAGTCAACATGCAGGTTTCACTTTTTGTCTCCCTCATTTTCTTTTGTGATTTAGATATATATACTATATTTCTGTTTGTTGGAATTGTTGGTTTAATGGTATTTGCTATCATGGTAATTTGCGAGAACCATTAAGGGACTGGGGTAATGTTGTCGTGTTTATTATTTGTAACATTTTCAAATTTATGAATTATGATACTGTACATTACATATCGTAGCAAGCAATTGTAGTCTTATTACCATTATCATAAGTAATCCTAATAGGCCGCGTAGGAAGGTCGGATATAGACAGCCTTTTCAACGCCATAATTGAAAATGGGACTATCGCCTGCTACTGTATCATAATTGGGATTAGCATGTGCTATGTCAAGAAAAAACAAGAGTAAAAGGTTTTACAAGCCATTTTAATTTAATACATTATACTGAAATTCAGGAAAATAACCAGAACCACAACATAGTGCACCAAGGGCCGCCTGAAAGGGCAGCCAGGGTTCGGATATACATAGTCTTACCCCCGTGTTCTTACCCCCATGTTAATGAGGAGATATAGCCTTGTAAGATATCGTTCTGGATATGGCAAAACACTGCTTTTTAATGTTCTCTTGGATTATGTAGCAGTAGCACAGTAGCAGCAATCCGGGATATGATGATACCTATGAAAATATGTTCTGTAGATCAGCAGTTCTATAGATGATGCCTCATGAGCAATGTATCTAGAACATTACTTAGCAGTTTATAGGGATAGTTCTACGTATACATAGATCGATGTGGACAAGATAGGAACATAATTATGAATTTCAAACCAGGTGAGCTGCGCCAAGCCACCAACTAGTTGTTGATTGGCTCTATGATGGACCTTCCTAGGGGGTGACTTTCATGATAAATGAGCATCATTGTTGATCTTATGATTTGGACAATAAATGTTAGTTTAGGAATGTATTGATGAATGATGATTGAACATTTGTCAGTTTTCTCTCAGAAATGACAACACTTGTTCGAGGACGTCGTATGTCACATGCTCTCAGATTATATAGCACATCGCCATCTTGGTAATAATGACTTCTTCTTAGTTAGGGATGGTAGGCCGTCATTCCTTCATAACGTCCCATCATATTTTAAGTCAATGGCACATAAACATGTGCAGATCCAATTAATAATCAGTGACAAGAGAAAGGGACATATACCTGGTGGATTCCTACTTAATTGAACCACTGTAACTTTTGCCAATAAGGGCCTGAGTTACGTGTATGACTTTCACTAGTAAAAACATCTTAACATATTGCTTGATCTAATATATTGGACACTCAGTGTGCTTTATGATGCTCTAGTATAGATATATCTCGGTAGTGGTATATGTAGTCTTATTAAAGTAATTCTCGTCTTCAGGTGAATCCTGTCAAATATTACAGCATTGCATCATGTTTATCTACGTTATTGAGAGAACAAGGGCCTTCGGTTCTTTGGAGAGGGTGGGCTACCAAATTTATAGGTTATGGAATGCAAGGTGGTTGTAGGTTCGGTTTGTATGAATACTTCAAGAAACTCTATTCCAATGTATTTAAAGACAGAAACCAGAGTCTTATATTCTTTGGTAGTAGTGCATCTGCTGAGGTGGTAGCTAACGTAGTTCTTTGCCCGTTTGAGGCCGTCAAAATTCGAGTGCAATCACAACCTATATTTGGTAGAGGGTTACGTGATGGATTTCCCAAGTTATATACTTCAGAAGGCCTTTATGGGTAACAATTCTCTACTATACTCCTATTCCTGTGTATTTATTGTGGCACAAGGTGATGTTATAATTAATTGTTGCTGTTTTCATTCTATTTGCAGTTTTTACAGAGGGCTTGTTCCGTTGTGGGGTCGTAACCTTCCATGTAAATTCTGTGTTTCTAGTGCATTAGTATATATTTCATTGTTGACACGAAAATCTCTGTTCTAAGGACAATTTACACAATTACGTGTTACGACAATGCATCAGGGTACCTAGTTATCACTTGAACAGAAATTGCTGACCACTAGTAATGAAAAAATTCAAAATGCTTTGACTGATTAAATGCACGAGAATATAACCAAATATTTGATGTTTCTGTGTTTCATCAATCAGAGTTCTGTGGATCGACCACCACTGTTTACTTGGATTCTAGCTATAGCTTCCATATTCTAGAGCAATATTGCTTTCACACCTAACTTATGTTATTAAGTCACTTGTCGACACGATATTCTTTCAGAAATGACGCTTTGATGTTGCCAAACTTTAAAAGTTCACAATATAACCGTGTCTGACAATTGCAGCTGCACTTAAGTAACATTATGTTCTGTGAAATTTTCCTTTTGAGTTTTGATCCCCTTTATTTATCTAGTCCAGTTTGCCCGAATAATTGCAGCTGTTGGTTCTCTCTGCAGTTTCAATGGTAATGTTTTCGACATTCGAGCATACTGTGGATTTCCTGTATACCAATGTTCTCAAGAGCAAAAGAGAAGATTGTTCAAAAGTTAAGCAGCTTGGTGTAACATGTTTAGCAGGCTATACAGCGGGAACAGCTGGTAGTCTTGTATCAAATCCAGCTGATAACATTGTCACTGCACTGTACAACAGAAAAGCTGACACCCTGAAATCGGTAATAATATACATTGCTCTCAGTTTCAGTTGTAATATTGCTTAGATTCGCGGAACAATGTGTATTTTGCCTATTTCTCGTGTTAAAAGAAAAACTATAATCAAAATAATAACTTAATTTTTTTCCCAGGACACCGTAAATACAATTCTTTTGGATCCTCCACAAATAGCTTATGAGCATGTCCTGGTTACAATCATGTGATCTTGTTTTCTTTGTTTGTAGGCCATACAGAAAATCGGAGTTGTCAATTTATTCACCAGAAGTCTTCCGATAAGGATAATTCTAGTTGGACCAGTTGTGACCTTACAGTGGTTTTTCTATGACTGCATCAAAGTCTTCAACGGACTGTAAGTACTTTTCACTTAAGCTTTTAAGGTACAACTGTACCGCTTGCCATCATTGTGCGACATTAATTTCCTGTCCTTCTTCATGTGCTTTCTCCATAGTCTAATTTCCTTAGTTTTGCAACTGCCACGCTTATCTTGCCACGTTGGGATAGACTATACCAGATTTCCGAAGTATCATTTATTTTATTTTTCAGTGTATGTGGAACCCTGGCGGCTTTCTAACCCATGTCATGAATACCACCATCTAATGACTTCACCACTTAAGTTACTTGAGCAATTATCTAATATGTGGTTTCTGCCTTTCTGTTGCTGACTTGCTGGGAATTATTCTCAATTTCCTACTTTCTTTCAAGTTTCGAGTAATCTATCTCAGAAATGGGATTTTTGAAGGTTAAATAGTTGTCTATAGCAGTGGTATGCAGGTATGGTACATCAATATTGCACAGGCAACCTAACGTATATTACTTAGAGTGATCTTAGACACTTCACGTGGGATGTATGTTGCATACTTCCATGTCGACACTGCACTCCTTCCGACTTTGTTGTAGATAGTATATCCTACATCCCGACACACCCGCATCCAACATTTTCAGCCAAGTCTAAGTAACATAGATCATAATTCAAAACTGAGCTTCGATTAATGAATGCTAACGAGCTTCATGTGGCTCAAAGTCGGTTTATAATGTTCTGTCCGATTATTTTCCATTAATGCTAATAATGACATTGTTGTTCTTTAATAACTCTTGCAGGCCAACAAGTGGAGATCTGAGCTTTGATAGAGAAGTAAAGATAAATGCATGAACCGCCATGGAAAAAAATGCTACTGGTTGAAATTTTGGAATATTTGGGCAATGCAACATTTCTTAGCTGTTTTTTTCAGTTGGCATTACAGAAAGGGGAGTTGGTTTCGAACCTCGGAGATAGGATTGATACTTTAAATTTTTGTTATTGTTAGTCAAAATTGGCTTCTTAATCACAAGTAAAATACACTTAATGATAAAGTTTAAACTTTGAATTTTTACAAGTTTATCAGGCAAAAGTTTCAATTGGAATGGGGTTTGATTACTACTTTTGCGAATATAATAACTAAAAAAATGAGAAGCAAGAGGAGCATTAATTGAGCAGCCATTATTGAGTAATCCAACAAATGTTACCTTCCTTCCACCTCGGTTCCCTTTCATATAATTAGTGCCTAATTATTGCAATAATTGCCTTATCTCTTATTTAGAGTTTTAGATCTTCACATCTACTTTTTCACAACTTGTCCAACCCTTTACACAAACAAAGCGTCTTGCTTATGACTGTGAGTAGAGCGATTCATTCATTGTCTGCTCAACTTAAAACTAACTTGTTGGATTGAGTCAGCTGATATGTACTTCTTCTTGGATCGAGTCAGCTTTCACCGGCTTCCATTTTTTAAAAGAAGAGTCAATTTTAAGTCGAAATGAGTGATTATCAACTTGGGAAAACAGGATACAAGTAAAACGTGATCAGATGTTGTTGGTAACAGCGGAGGAACAGTTGTCCAAACTTTAACTTAATAACACTAATGATCAATTATTCATTAACAGCAAAGGACAATCATATTAACTGCCAAACAAATGTAGCACCTGACCAAATCAAAATGCCACCACATCATACAATTGAATTCAATTGATCAAGTGTTATATGATTACAACTATCGCTTTCTGTTTCTCGTGCCGCAGAACAACTTTACAATCTCATGTACTCCACAAATAAAATTGAATTAAGAGGAAAGACACAGTAAAATGAAAAATCTACAACAAGAGACATAGCCACACTGTGTTAGGCTGCCATGGATCGATTCCACTTGCCGATTCTTGTGAGTTTGACTTACATGTGACTCAACAACAGCTCACTTTCCCTGCCCATCACCAGACATAACAACATTAGCTTCCCATGTACATTATTGTCACTTTGTCACTACCATAACTGCATAACCCATTAGCGGATCTATGTATAACCCGGGTTATGGACACCGGAAAACAAAAACTTCTGTACATTTTTGTCCAATTTTACACTAGAAAACAATTTTTTCTGGGCCTGCTTATTGTGTTTTTCTCGCTAATGAACATAAATGTTCCTTTTCAACTTTTGTATGATGATTTGAGCATGGTTTTATTGTCCTCTAATCAACTTTAGTTCAACGATTGATGGATTTATGTTGGAAATGGGAAGCGCTAAGGAAGTCTTACAAGCACTGAACGTTCAAAGGACAATAAGAAAAAGGATTTACATACCTTGAGTTAAAGATGAGCAATCTGCTCTTCTGTCTAACATGATCACGTCTAAACATAATCCACGCCACTGCGCTTTCTTTTGTTAGACTGTAAAAAGCAGCATATCTGTGACCAGGTCTTTTTCTCTTTAGTAGGTTGTGATTTAACATCCCTGTTAGCAACAAGATCAGCCATGTACTGAACAACAGCCTGCATGATGCAACAAACAAAAGGTTATTAGCTTAACACATGGCAACAACCATACTGAACAACCGTAAGCCTTGTATGAGACGGTTTCACATGTGACAACAACCCAAGCCCTCATGTCTCCTTAATTTAATTAATGGAGGTTAATGGGTTGGTCTCACCTATGAGATCGTCCCATATAAGTTTTAAGTTTGAGTGCTTGAACAAATATCAGGGAAAAATTAATGAAGTTAAACACACACCTGTGCACCGCTTTCAGCAATCTGCCTTGGTGGCACTTCCAAAGGATTTTGATCAACATAAAGTGTAGTCAAGCGTGACAACGAACGGAAAGAATCGGGAAGGAACCGTATTTGGTTATTGCTGATATCAAGAACTTCAAGCGACTCAAGGTTCCCAATTGACCTTGGAAGGGATCGCAAGTCAGCAAAGTTGTTACTTACATTCAGCTTCACAAGAGTAGTGGCAAAACACAAGCTTTCAGGTACCGCCTCAAGCTCGTTGAAGCTCGCATCAAGTTCTCTCAGCTTTGTCAGAGAAGACATCGTAGTAGGCAGCTGTCTTATATTATTGTACCTCACAGAAAGAATTTCGAGAGTCTCTATCTTTCCCACGGCCTCAGGCAGGGCTTTAAGCCGATTATAGTCCACATGTAGCTCTTGAAGGGAAGAGCATTGCCCAATTGTGTGTGGGAGCTCATCAAGATTATTAGTTTCCACATGCAATTTCTGGAGGCTGACCAAAGACCCAATTGAATCAGGGAGCGAAGATAAACTATTTGAACTCAAGTCGAGCACCTCAAGACGAATCAACCTGCCAATACTAGGAGGGAGCTTGACCAAGTTGTTACCCCTAAGGTCAAGAAAAACTAGATTCAATAGTTCACCAATAGACTCAGGAAGCTCATTGATTCTGTTGGCATGTAAATCCAATTTTGTCAGCGAGGAAAGACCTCCAAGGGTGACAGGCAAAGCAACAATCCGGTTCTCTGACAGATCAAGAGAGATCAAATTCAATAACTTCCCTATTGAATCAGGCAACCAATCGACTTGATCCGACAACTTGCCACATAGATTGATCTCCTTAGTCCCTTTTTTCGCAGATACTTCAATCAAACTTGCCAGCTTAATCAAACTAATTTTCTCACCATCTTGAGCTACAATGCAAATACAATGACAAATCTAATCAATATTCTATTCATTTTCAAGAAACCCAATATTTCTAAAACAGCACAAAAGCATCAATTTCAATCTAATGTATGGATACACAAATAAAGAAACGACTACAAAATCACATTTAACAATCATAATACTAATCAACGAAGACGAGATCTCGTTACCAGATGTCTTAAGAGTGGAATCCTGAATCTGAGGAGCAATAACAGAGGTAGTACTAAACCCATCAAGATGCAAACCAGCCTTAGATTTCATAACATAAGTATCATCCCTAGTAAACATTTCACTTTTCTTCAAACCCTCCTTCTCCAAATAAGAACTCGTTGAGGCGCCATTAACCCCAGCACCAACACCGCCACCAATACCACCAACACCAAATCCCCTCAACCCGGTTCCGGAACCACCAGAACCAATACCCGTCTCCCTCCCCACATACCCAGACTTCCCAAAACCACTCCCACTCCCACTACCCGGCGTAACACACTGAGACGCTCTTTGAATCAATTCATCAAACAGTAGGTGTGCATTCTCAAGATCAAGAAGTCTAACTGCTTCCCTCTTTTGTTCTTTACTTTGAAAATGTACTAATGCTTTCTGCATCTCCAAATACACAAAGAACAATTCTTCAGGAATTCCTTTTCCTTTAGTTTGCTTATTAATGGCTTCCAACCTCAATTGATCCTCTCTCTCAACATTAACTATAAGCGTTTTCGCCGCCACAACCTCCTCAATTTCCGGCCTCTCCGGTAGCGATTTAAGCATCGTCATTATATCTTCCACCACACCCTCCACCGTCTTCGCCGCCTCCGTAAATTTCTCCATTTTTTACTTTCTAAATTACCCTTCTACAGATCAACACACACAATGCCGCAACCAAAACTAATTTTCTTGCTGAATTACACCCATATAAGAAAAACTGCAAGAATTTGAAAAATAAACAAAACCCAGTTGAGATTAAGACAAATGAACAAGTGGGTAGTAATTAGTTTCTAAAATCTGAAACTTTTTTTTCAGTTTAAAACTAGTTTTCCTGCAGAATTATTACACGCCCAAATAAGAAAAAATGCAAGAATTTGAAAAATGAAAGAAACCCAGTTGAGATTAAGATAAATGAAGAACTGGGTAGTAATTAATTTCTAAGATTTGAAATTTTTTATGTTTTTTTTTTTTTTTCAGTTTAAAACTAGTTTTATTGCAGAATTACACCCATATAAGAAAACTGAAAAATTGCAGAAATTAGAAAAAGGAAGAAAACCCAGTTGAGATTAAGATAAATGAAGAAATGGGTAGTGATTAATTCTAGAATCTGAGTGAAGACGAAAGAAAATTGGATTATTATCTGTTTTTGAGCTGCTGCTGCTAGAATAATACTACTGTTTTTTGTTTTATTATTATATTACTATTATTATTATTATAGAAGGTTCAAGAATTAAAAGAAAGGAAACAAAATCTTTAAAGAAGAATAAGAAGTGCAGAAATTTGAGTTGAAGATTTGAGAGTTAGAGGTACAGGGAGGTTTGAGATTGAGGATGAATTTGCAGAAATTAAATTGTTTTTTTTTTTTTTTTTTTTTTTTTGTGTGTGTGTGTATAAATAATGGATAATAATTAGTATTGGGTTGGATATTATTAGGTGAAAAAAAGAGGAAAATAACGTGAACAGTGAAGACGTCGGAGGGAGTTATACTTTTATGTATGGCCGTCACTAATTAGAGTGACAGCTCTTTTACAGGTGGTTCTCCCATGGATTTGTGATTACCATTTCGTCCCTAGTTTTTAATTGGTACTGTATATGTCAAGACTACATATGGATTAGTACTATAATTAATGTGGATTAATATACTCTTATATGTCAGTAATATAATATGGAATTGTGATGCACTAGAGTATTCCTTGAAACATGGTTTAATTAATTTTTAAGGGGGTTTTTCGTACAAGAAATAAGAAAATTTAATAAATAACTGCAAAGATAGATTGAATGTATAACCATAAAAATGGCGTTAGTAAACAATTGATTATTTGAAATGCAAATGGATGTCCCAAAATGAATATTTGGTCAGTTATCTACTCAATATTAAAATGCGTAAAGTGTTATTGAATGATTTTTTAAAATAATATTGAAAAATAAAGTATTTATCGTTTTGAGTTGGTTTTGAAACTTTTTGTCAAAATGGTATTCACGTAGGCTAGGATTTTGAAAACTGAAACACAAATTAAACACACCCTTTTCAATGGCGTGTTCATAGTGTCCAAGAAAGAAAAACTTACCAAAATAGAAGAAAACAAATATGCTAGTCTAAGTGGCGGCTTTTGTGAGCAAAACACGCCGTTCACAATGGCGTGTGAACGAAACAATGCTTTGGTGATCAATTTTGCTGAAGAAACACGTCAGCCCCAACAGCGTTCGTTGTGCAGTAGACACGCCACTCACAACGACGTGTTTCGCTTCCCTGGACTCCTCTATTTCTACCTTCTTAGTAACTGTAAGTCTGTAAACACACCATTGGCAATGATGTGTCTAGTCCGTGTTTCAAGTTTTAGAAACTCGGACCAACTTGGACACCATTTTGAAAAATAATTTCAAAACCGACCAAAAACGATAAATACCATAATGTTAAAAAAAAATCCTTTAGTGTCATCCCACTTGAGGGTGCAAGACAAATTTTTTGCCTTTTTTTTTCCATGTATCTTGCTTTTGTCTTATTCTTAGTACTCTTTGACCCGTCTTAAAGTTAAAACGGATATATTCGTATGTGTTATCAATAGGAAAGTAGAAATTTTATCCTGAATTGAAGACTTGAAGTTATCAATGTGATTTAGAGTCATAAGCGTGGATACACTTGTTCAACTCGCTTAAACTCAACTTTATATGATTTTGAAAATGATAAAACAAAGTAAACCAAGCACTTGAATACATTGTTAAAGTAGAGACGAAAAATGGTAGCAAGGGCGGATTCAGGGTCAGGCTTGGCATGGTTCGACCTTTGTCACACGTCGATTCAGAGCTTGAGTTGCTTGGACCGGCTTGTCGCGGATTAACCCTACCTAAACCAAGTCTTCTTGGAATATTCAATTGATTTTTTAAAAACAATTCTCAATAAACTAAAGAGTTCATAAAAATTATAGGTGAAATGAATAATTATTCAAGTGACTAATGTATTTTTCAGTTCTCTTATGAATAATTTTTAATTATGAAAGCGCTCAATATTTTTAACGGCGTATATTATGATTAAGCTTTCTTCATATTGTTTTATAAAATCACTGTCATTGCAAATGTTGCATGATCATTTGTTTTTTAATTATTTATAAGTTTATAAGTAAGGATTATGAAATAAGGTTTGAAAGGCACGGGAAAGGGAAAAAAAATAGAGGAAAGTAGTGCGTGAGGTGGAGTATGTGAATCAGTGAATGTGAGCATGAATCCATGATACAAAAAAAGTGGAAAGAATCACGAGGATTATGAGCTCAACCCCCACCCATCTATGCGTAAGCACCCAGCTGGCCTCGACCTACATTTCACCTCTTATACAATACTATCACTTGGTCGGTACTATCCGTTTTAAGCTTAAAACGAGTCAAATATTACTCTAGATGAGTTTATAAGACAAACCTTTTAGCTTTTGTAATACACTATGTTATTGTCTTATTTAACCCATCTTTAACTTAAGAGGAATAGTCCGTCTTAAATAAGAATTTGTAACTGAATATTTTCCTTTTTCTGGACAACTTAGATTACCTGTTCCAGTTCACATTTTGAGACTGATATGATAGTTCATTGTTTTACATATTTGAGAATGATTGATCTTGCGGATCATTGATACTAGTATAATTATGGCAAAATACTGAATCTTCTAGAGCCCCTTTAATTATGAGTTTTCGTCCTGTTTCTTATTGTTTCTACAACGTGCGTCACTAATTTTTAAACTTGTATAAAAACCGTCTCATATTAAAATAATGTCATCCAAAACATTAAGACACTTGTCACTACTCTATCTCTATTGTATGAGATAATAGAAATAAAATGGAACTATTATATAAGATGTTCTCACGATAAGATTATCATGAGACCGTGTCATACAAGAAAAGAATTAGTATTTCAAGTTGAAGTATAGAATTCTGTAACCAAATAATCTGTAACAGATAAGAGTTATACAAAACTACTCCAGATCAATGATTGTATAATCAAATTCATGCATCCATCCCTAGTCACTAGTCTCGAGTCTCGACACCGCAGTCACAACTCACAAACACAAGTTTACCATTAGCAGTACAGTGGAGCTCTTTTCAAAGTGTCCAGATTTTGAATGGAACACAAACAACTTACCAAACGGAGCCTTTCGTAGTTCAAAGTTTAATCCATTAAACCATTCCAAAAACTTAATCAAAGTAACCCTAATCCAATTGACATTAAGGCTAACTCATTGGTCTTTAAACTACTTGACAGTAGGACTAGCTCACATGTGTCCAAATATATCAGCCAGCTCTTCAACAAAACGAACTTTCGAATTAACCTAGTTTATACACCACAGCTTCCATGCATAAGGGAGTATTTACATCACCTGTTATACGCTAATCTTGTACAAGTACCCGTATTCATCATCAACGTGAATTACTTCTTCACGCAGCCTCGTGGAGGTCCTCTTCTAAGCCTTTTATAGGAACGAGGCTCAACATCATCCCTGGTGGTGTAGTTCGGATCATCCTCAGTACTCTTACCTGCATGAGGAGGGGAGCATGAAATCTTCTCACATACAACTAGCATGAGTCGATTTTTAAGTTAAAAACTCTCTAGGAACATCAACCAAGTTTTATCGTTCTAGAGAGATATTAGTTGGAACACAATATTTCATGCCTTACGCCTCGAGGGTAAATAGGAAGTAATTGGGAACGCACCATGTCAGCATTATTCGCATGTCTTTTCGCATGTTAGGTTGGAGGACCATGCTCCCAACAACTCTCTTCCAATGACAAAAAGTATATACATACTCCATGCCATTTCTACTGTCTACGTAAACTTGTTTTTAATTCATACTCCGTGTAACATAATTGTCCCCTTTTTAATTTAATAACTACGTCTCTTATCAAGAACTTACTCCTCCGTCTCATTGACATTTTTTTATGTCAAATGGTAATAAGAAATTTTCACCACCAATTCACCAAATCTTAAATATGAACTTTTGTCAAATACGAAACAATCTATTAATTTAATTGTATTTTTCATTAATCTTATGAAGTATTAATTTTATCTAGTTTCAGTAATATAAAATTATGAAATAATTTATTTTAGTACAATATTAGTGTTTGCAAATTTGAAATACACCCGGTGCATGCACATAGTATCAGCTCTCACAGTAAAAATATGTCACGATAAGTGAATACCTTCTGATACAGGGCTATCCTTGCCAATCTGAATACCCTCTTTATCATCGGAAGCCATGTCATAACTGTAACCTGATCTCTTTGTTCCTATTGTGACTATCCCGCGATCAGGCTTTTGTTCAGGCATCTCGCATTTCCCATTGAAAGGCTTCATGTAGCAAAACCTGTCAATCAAACAAAAAAGTGAAAAAAGCAGCACCAAATAAGTTAAAAAAGATGTTCAATTCTTACAGAATACCTTGCATTATTCAACGTAGCCAAAGATTCACTATTCTTTGGCCCTGGAATATTGCATAAGAAAATAAGTTAAGTACGCCAACCCTTTATGGGGTTGATGTACCACTGTACTCTGTAAATAGAAAGACGGTAAAAGACCTGTCTAGGGTGAAAAAGTTTTTCTTAAACCCTCAAGTTAGCAACATTGTTCAATTTATATCTTAGTCAAAAGTTATATTTGGAACTTTGGATGAATCATAAATTGGTATGCACGAATATAGCAGTGAAAAGACTATATATTCTAACTATCGAATTTGGACAGATAGCCTACGCCAATAGAGCCCCCAATACGTAGAAAGTCAACAATAATACTGATGAAAAATATAAAAAATTAAGGTTTCAGGATTAGTCTATAGATGACAAGGAGAACATAGAATCCCAACAATTACACAGAATATGAGACTATGAGAGCATCAACACTCAGGAACATACATATAAGATTAAAATTTTTTTTTGCAGTGTACAGACAAAACAGAAAATGCACACGTTTCTGCCCTCCTTTTAACACTTCAAAAATTTGAGGAAGAGGGGAATAGTGATAAAAGGTTTAACATGCACATAAATTTGAATGCCAATAAGAATGTATTGGTAAATACCAGTCTTTAGGCAAGTATTTGGTGTCAAAATCAGCATTTAACATTCTCCACTTCCTACACTTCTCACACTGCACCCATTCATTATCTGGCTTGTACCGGCGAGGTTTGCCTTTTTCCTGACAAGAACACCAAAAATTGTCTTTCAGAAAGTATAGCAAAGTCCTTTCCTGTCCATGAATATCATCAATTTCTTGAATAAACATAGTGTCTGAAGTAAAGCATATTGTAGACTAATAGCTTCAAGTAAAGCATGACAATTGAGTTTGGAACCGAAACAAAAACGGCTCAACCGGATGGAAAATTTCTTGTCCAAACCCTTAACCCTTAACCGACCCATTGTTTAAAAAACGTACCTAAACTCGTGATGAAAAACCCCGAATTAAATCCACTACCTATCCATTCATGCCTAAACCCCACCCGAATGACCAGATCCAAAATTTCTAGTCGCTGTTACACAATAACGTTTTTATTATTTTTTCTAGAGTTTTTTGTGAAAAACTACCTAATATTTACCTCATTTTCATAAATACTACCTAAATTTTTTAATTTTGCTAGAAACAACCTAATGTTTATATCTTTTGTCAAACACTACCAAATTGAAATTAATGAGCAAAATCGACAATCTTTTTGTCAAATTAACTAAATTTTCGAAAAACAAATCAAAATGTCAATCAAATTAGTCATCATTTCGTCCAAATTAGCCACAATCTCAGCCAAACTAATCAAAATTGTAGTAAAAAAAATTGAAGTAACTACGTTAGTAGCTAATCAAAACCGTTGGCGGTGGTTAAGTATAGTAAATAGTGTATGTAATATGCCAAAAATAATGTTTTTGAGTTAGAATTTTGTCTAATTTGATCGGAAATTTCAATTTGGTAGTGTTTGATAAAAGTTAAAAAATATTAGGTAGTTTCTCGCAAAATTAAAAACTTTAGGTAGTATTTAGGAAAATGAGGTAAATATTAGGTAGTTTTTGACAAAAAACTCTTTTTTCTATTGGAAAACCGTTACTTATGTAGTATAATAATTACTCTTTTCAGCTATTAGCAATTAGGATCGTTTTTTTTTTAAATTTGTAGCAGCTTTAAATTTGTAACAATTTTCTTGCATTAGCACAAGGCAATACCGTTTTTTTTACATATAAAATTATTTTTGTAATTGTGGTGTAAATGTGTAATTATAGGTTGTCTTACTCCAACTCTTGACACGTGTCGGAGTGTCGGATATGGCTATTTTGTGAGAAGCTTTCTATTTTGTGGTCTAAAGTGAAGTGTCAAAGTGTCGTGTCGGACACGATGAGTGTTAGACACGCGACACGGCACCTAAACGAAGTGTCGGAGTAACATAGATAATAGGCAAATTGTATCGACAATATAAGATTACAAGTCTTTAATATGATTACATGAAAGTTGATTGCAAGGAAAAAAACAATCAGATCACATTGGGCTTCATATTAAGTTTAAATATGAATTCCATTAGAGTGTAGTGGATTGGATGTGGGTTGTGAAATTGGGTTTTATTGGATTTATTTTGAATCGTAACAAACCCGATATCCGTGGTCATCCATAGCTAGTACTATGGCCTGGTGAAGAGTTGAGTTCAAATTGACAGTTGTACACTTATACCTAATACCACATCAACCATTCAAAGCTCGGTACAACAACATTGAATAAAACATACTCCATGTTGTTCTAGGAGACAGGTGCCTTCTCACACGGAGCACATGGATTAAAAAGACAGTCGAAGCTGAAAAACTGAATAAAATACTCTCAAGACTCAAGAGTACCACATTACCACCTGAATTAGGTGCAGAAAACTTGAAAAATACCAGAAGCATACGACTCTAACAATGCAGGAAACAGAACCACTGTAACAATTTCCACGTGAGATTTGGAGAGGCAACGAGAACTATGAACACAAGGGAAAATGGACAACATACCAGCTCTATTACATCAAAAAATGTATCCCAGTATTCATCTGCCTTTTTTCCCAGCCATTCTTCAAGACAAGCATATATTTCACAATCCTGAAACCCTTGCTTGTTGCTATGAACCCAGACACCACCATTTCCATCATCCTATGTCCCATACGAGGTAAAGAACAGTTTGTTAACATAAAAACTAATAACCCCCATAATCAATGTTTCTAGAGGTAACAAGGAGACGCAGGTTTTAAACAGCATCGGAAGAAGGTCGAAATAAGACTTTTAAACAAGAATAAATGAAACAGATTCAGCACTTGTGCCTGTATGGTAACAAAAACATGCCTACATTATTACCAACAGGAATTACTCGATAAAAAACCTACCATCAGTTGAGTAACATCAATAACGCCTATTACACCTCGACCCATATCAGCACTGTGAATCATACCGCCCACTCGCTTGTAAGCCTGTGCAGAAATTATGAGAACCACATGTATTTGAACAAAAAGGAATGAACGAATGTTAAGCTCAAAAATATGTCTTGTTTTTTCGAAAAGTAGTACTACAAATCTACAATATGAATTATGTTCACAACTATCAAACTCCCAGCTAAATAATGAACAACTCAGTAAAAATGTAGACATCAGCATAAAAAGGTTTTGGATGGTGATAAACATGATGAAACATTAACAATAATTAAAGAGAGGCAGAGTAGAGAGTAGATTCGGGCTCACCTCGATTAGACGACCATGCCAATACAAAAATATTCCACTGTTTCCCTCATCCAAGTCAACTTGGCTACGACCAAGAGTAAGATGCAAAGGCTTGCCCATTAAGACTTCATTTATCACATCGGTATTGTTTAAACATTTTGCTAAAGGGTGACTTTTAACCTGTTGGAAGGATAAAAATTTTACCATCACAAAGAACTTGAAGACAAAACAAGCACAAGAAAACTTGAATTTTACCTGTGAGCCTTGAACATAAAGCTTCATTCTAGGCTCTGAAAACATGACTTCTAAATAAGACCGCAGTGAATAGTCTAATGGAACCTGGATATGAACGCGGTATTAGAAAAGTAGTGATGAGTATTGACCATCACCAGTCACTAAAAACCTCTGAAACAACATCTAGAGAACGTGAATAGACACAATTAACATGTCGTTCTGAAACACCAAAAGAATTTAAATGTGACCAACTAAAGGGAAGACTGCAACTCGTTTTGGGAGTAACTGACCAGAATACTACGACAGCGCAAGACTAATCTAGCAGACAATATTTACAGTTAACATCGCAGCATTAAATGATATAGGTTCCTCTCATATTTTGAAGCTATGTGCCCCTGCCACCTAGGCTAAAAAGAACAAGCTACTCCATATGTGCCTAAGTACTAGTAGGCTTAGAAAAGTTTTGCATGTCCAAATATTTGTCGTCTGACAAGTTCTGAGCATCTTGTAAGTTATCAGTTTAATCTTACCTAACAACTTTTACTTGTTTAGAATGCAGTTCAAACCCTTCCCTTACGATTCATGTACCGTTAGCGATACTATCAATCCCAGTTTTCTTGAATCTTGATCTATGTGAAAATCGCTAAAAGCCTAAAACTATACATCAATGAGTATGCCGTGGTAATAGTAAAGTAAAGCTAGTTAAAATGATACAAAAGTTAGTCTAACCTTTCGACTTGTCTGTCCAGGGCGAGTTCTAACACGTCTAGAACGAATGAGGATGTCACCTTGGTGAAAAGTACTTGCACCAGGAATGCCTGGTAACCATTCTAAACTGTAATCTGAGCCCCATTTATCCAGATTCCAAATATAGATCTGTGTTCCTGTTCTGTGTTGGAACAGGCCTGCTTTTTCACCAATAAGATACTCATTAAATGGTGAGAACTCCTTTATGGATTCCAGGTTGTACTTTGCTAATGCATCGGACTGTACACTTGTATCAAATTCCATGCATTGTCCATGTCTACGGTAGCTAACAATGGGTATCTCCAAGTTCTGTACCAGAGCAAGTATAAATGGTGATTTTAGAAATTATAAAAACAATTTACCCTGAAGGCCTGAGCAACAAACCCCAGTTTTCACACAAATATCATCGAACATACTAAGTGAAACCTACAGAGTCAGTTATGTCTATTAGTAAATTATTGTAGATATTGTAGATATTATATATATTGTATGTGTGTTCACATTGTGAAATATCCTCTTGTAACTAATAATGTCCTCTGCAATCATCTCTGAAAATCTAATAACACACTACAACTGGTTAATAACAGCTGAAGTATACTAAAAGAAAAAAAAAAGTACATAACTATTAGGATATGTGATGGTTGAAATCCAATCAATATTTAATATACTAATACACCCCTTCACTCGAATGCCCTTTGGGCTTGAAGAGTGATCAGTGCAGAGGCTCCTCCATACCTACCATGTGCTGAAACTCACTGGTGAAATATTGGGGGCTCCCAGGATTTGAAGCCGTGATCTCTTGGTCACATGGCTCTGATATCATGTTGAAAAGACCATCTCAACCAAAACTTAAGGTGATGGTCGAGGTCCAATCAATACTTAATATCCTAATACGGAGTAATAACTACATGCTTTGAGACCATAATATTGTTTTCAAGCCTCACCCACAATAAGATGACATATCACATACATGAGATATGTCAGCTAAAATCAGATGGCAATGCAAAGATCAGCAATCAAGATTGTCGTCATTCTGATAAGTTATACTGTGCTAGACCACAGATATTGTGACACTAAACAGGTACAATAAACAACTCCTTTTAATGAGTCTGAAAGGTTTCTCTGTCCCAGGCAATCCTCTCTTCTTGTAAGATTCCTAGCGTGGAGTTTAGCTTGGTCGCCCGTATGGTCCGATAAAAGCATATAATTGAATAAAACAAAATTACAACACACGTGATGGTTGAGGTAGTTACATCTCTCCCTTCGTTTAGTGTTTGTGAAAGAAACGCAATAGAGCGGGACTGGGTTGTTTGTGTGAGCACCAAAGCATCTCTCCCGAGTCTCATTGATCCTGTCTGACAAATAAGATAAATCAATCATTAGCCATACATGAAAGCGCGCAGGCCAGAAAGTTGTTTCTCGATTCTGAAACAGACAGTAGTTAGTAAAAACAACATCCATATAACCATATAGGCCATCGCACTACCATTCATTGGTATTGCAGACTTTGGTAAAGAACCTCATAATCCATATAGGGAGTATTCAATACTTTAATATTTTCCTTTTCGTTGGGTCAGGTAAGAAACACCAAAACTCTTGATAATAGAAAAATTTACTAGTTTACTAAACGTTGTCGGCATTTATCTCTCAACATACCCCACTTTCACTTTGTCAATCCATTCTTCATGTTAAGTACAACAATCAAAGGTGGAAATGTAAAGAAGATGACGATAACTAACAACTTCGAATCGAATGAAAAACATGGGACGAAATCAGAAATTAACAACAATTTAAAATTTCAGTCATTAAAAGAATGATTTATTACCATAAAAACGACATAAAACTGGTGATTTAAGTATGAAAAACTTTGAACGATAACTTTGCGCTCATGTATCCGATCAAGCGAATATTTTACAAGTCGTTTCTTTCAATGAGATCTACGTCCTTACCTAGGTTTGGGCGCAGATTTTTCATGCCCCAATCACGGTTTGGACGTAAAACATCCACATATGAGCTAGGCAAGGACGTGGATGTTTCACGTTCAATCCACGTCCTAACCTAGGCGGTGATGTACTTCTCGTCTAGAGTCTCTAGACAAGCGGCTTGATAATAAAAGTTGCCCCAATCGGGCTGCTGAGTGCAAAGTTAGTCATTCAGAGTTTTTCACTCTTAATCACTAATTTCTAGTTTTCAATTGTTCATAAACAATTGTTGTTGTTGTTAATTTCCGTATTCATTGTTAGTTTACTTTCAATTTCTTGAAAATAAGTTGCTTCTTTTTTTCGTTTTGATTCAAAGTTGTTATTGTTAATTTCTTCTTTATTCTAATTTTTCCGAATTTCCTGTTAATTCCAGCATTTGATTGTTGTAATTACCCTATAAATCGAGAGAGGATGTAAAAGTGTGGGAAGGGTAAAGGTGGGAATATTATGAAAAAAGTCCACGATATTAGTAAAAAGCCGACGACGCATAGCACATCCCCGACTTTACTTGTTAACGACATGGTACCAAATATAGTCCCACCACTGTATCAAGCCCGCATTATAGAGGGTTATAAGGTTACCAAGACCACATTTTGAAAATATGGGCGGCATTTATGGGGCGACAATCAAACTTAGACAGCAACGTCTGATTCCTAAAGCAAGTCAATAAGCAATACTTAGTACCATGGTTGTTCCTTCCTGTCGGAAACACATTTTTTCTTACAAAAAAAAAAACAAAGGAAAAAAACTTGTAGTAGAAGAAAAAGAACTACATCTCAAGTTTGGACAGCAGGAGTTAACACAAAGAGAGAATGATGATTTGCAAAACTAAATATAACAGAGTACTTTGCCATTCAGATCATCCCTCCTGTTTATCCTCCACCCCTAGTACCCAAAAATATTAAGGAAAAAAAGAACTTTTAAACCTCACAAAAATCCAACTTCATTTTACCCATTAATGATGTTCCCAAAATATCTTCACAATCCCGGGGTTACTTTATGTAGTGGATATTATGAAAAGGTACACCTTACAGGCTTACACAGTAAAGATAGCTTGGTGGTGGAAAAATTGCTCAACCAAGTTGATGAATTGGAGAAAGATTGAATAGATAATTGGTTTGTAATCAAACAAACACCATGATTTACCTTTTAATAGATTAGGTGAGATCTGGTTCCTTAGTGCAGAGTGTGATGTAATGAAAATTAGTCTCTCCAGAACTAAAATAGGATTTGAGGAAAGTAACATAAGTAAAAGACTGAGGGGAAAGGATAAGGTTTGCCAGTAAACTACCTTGAATCCAACACCAAACCTTCCAATACGATCAAGATCATCCTCATCTGGTTGCTTGTGCCCAAATGAAAGCATTCTCAATATCTCTTTGTGGTTCATTCCTTCACCATCATCAACAATGGAAAGCATTGGAATCTCACAGGCAGATGTCTTGTCATATATAGTCTCAACAGCAATCTCCAGCCTGTTCCATACGTATCCAATGATGTTATACATTGCACATAGAAGGATATGTTCGTGAAACCACAGATAAACAAGACTTGTATTTCGAGATATGAGGTGAGAAGAAAAGGCGGATAAATGGCCAAAAAGAACAGCAGCCAACCGTGACGCCTTTGCATCTCTTGAGTTGTCAACAAGCTCTGCAATCGCACCAAAAATCCAACCAGAATGAGCCTGACCAAGAGTCTTCAGATAACTGGGGTCTGCACGGACGAAGTTCCTCTCTGTAGACATATCTTTTTCAAGAATAGGGATAGCACTGTTGACCGCTTCATAGCATTTGGAGATAGAGGAACAGGTACCCTTTTCATCTGAGTTGCTTCCTTTGACATGAGCATCCAACTCAAACACGTTCACACCTTTTAAACATGGAATTAAAGGCACCATGTGTGATTGTAGAGATGAACTAGTTACATTTACAGGCAATGACTCCCTTTCTGGCAATAAATTAATGGTCCTACCTGCAGAGCCACGCACAACTATAAGAACCATGTCTCCCTTCTGAGGATAAGTAAATAAGAACCATAAAATGTTCATGCCAAGTTTGCAATCCACAAACGATTGACACTAATGTCAAGAAAATGGGAATGCGGAAAAGCACAAAGTGATGGAACAAAACGGAATGTCCGAAGGACTTGTAAAAGGTAGCAACTATCAATGTGATGAAGATTGGTACGGAGTCTTTTAAGCCCACCATGGCCTCGCCAGAACATAAGCATCGCATAGGGACCAGAAGAAGTTTGATGTTATTTGTAGACTTAGCGATCGAATTTGTTCGTGTTGAACATCTGAAGACCCACCTGTTAATGCTTGTCTATCGTCCACGGAGGTGTCACATACTTCCTTTACTATCAATTCCTTTCGATCATATGCTACCACGGCATGAGGAAAAAGTAAGTCTTCAGTTGACTGGCTCAAAGTTGATGGTGGTTCAGAAGGTAATATGTACATCCTCAGTCCATTGAATTCCACTACTGCAACCTTTAAAGAAACAGAGAAGCACCACAACATGTGTTACGATCATAAGATAACTCTGCATAACAACTTTGTCAGCTGCTCTAGTTCTAGTATGTGTAGCTCCAAAAAAACTTATAGAATAACATGAGTACAAAATGAGATTACTGTGATTTTACACCTACATCAGTATAAGCATCAAGGCATTTGAATTAAAAGAAACTAATTGCATTCAAAATAGAAGTATCAAACACTACTCATAAGACACTGATTGCATTATAAGTATGTGGGCATCACCAGCAAGACATCCATGCATCAATACCCAGCAATAACAGAACTTAAACTGACACAATTTCTGACTAAAGACGGAAGAACCAAAGAGCATACAGTAGATGTTTACTTTATTGTAGTTGTAAAGATAAGGCAGAAATCTATTCCATTCAAGTTTCTCGCGTGGATCCTCAGGAACGGGATTTAGATTAAATGTTGGCAAATCATTAAGGCCATTTACTGATTTCCTCTTCACTATATCAACAGTCCAATAAGGAGACCTGCACGTCAGAATGAAATATAATTACTAGATGCATAATACTAAGTACACCAAGTACAACATATGTCTGCATTTTTCCATAATAGTAATTATACCGAGTACAAATTATGTCTGTATTTCTCCATAACAGTAAGTACACCGGTTACAAAATATGTCGCCATTTCTGAAAGGAATGAATTGAGGACAACAAAAACAGTAGCGGGAACACCAAATGAAGTCAAAAACAGCTGTTACCAAACGATGCATAGTTTCTTAACCTTGTAAAGATATATGAATAGGTATAAGTTTGTAATGAAGTATAGTCTAACAACATGGGTATTAGGATATGAAATATATTAACTGATCCTCAAGAAAAGCTTAAGTTAATAAGCAGATGTATCAATTATCAATGACTGTGATGAGTTAGTTGAACAAAGGCACTCTTACACAAATTCATGAAGCACTCTTTCTCAAGTAAATGTTAGATTAGTCTTTTCCATTTGATACACACATGAGAATAGGAGACCTCGTTTTGTTTGAGTCCCGATCAATAGATTAATATCCTGGTCGAACAGAGGCACACGCCCACAAATTTCACGAAAGCACTCTTTCTCAAGTAATGTAAGATTAATACACACATGAGAATAGGTGAGCTCGTGAAAATATATGTTAGAATAATTAAACAAAAACTGCAAGTTTGTGATGTTAGCCAGGATTCAACTTCGAAAGAAGCCCCAGACACTCATACTATGGTATACGGAAAGCCTGGTTGACCCTAGATGCTGAAAATGTGAAACAGAGTAAGAATAATATACGTACAATGGAATTGGTGGAGCTGGTGGGTTTGGGCACTCTGTGCGACATATTACTTTGGAATCTTTCATCAGCTTGTAGTAGCATGGTGAACCATCTGCAAATGCCCCAAATCAAGCATGACCATGGATAAGTTCAAATTTAACAATCAAGTCATCTTGCTTGTAATTCTAGTAAACACTTACGTCTCTCAGAACCAGACTTAGAACCAGATTTAGAACCAGACTTGGAACGAGACTTGAAACCCATATATGTCTTTTTGAAACCTGGCAAAATGAACAGAGAAAATTAGTGCAAAGATTCATTTACACTGCAGGCTGCAGCAATAACCCAAAGCGCTTTATACAGAACATGTTCTAGGGCTTTGGCAAACAGAAATACATTGAAGTGCCAATAGAGAGAAAAAATTCATAAAATACAAGTTAACATTTACAAAATAGTTGTGGAAGAAAAAAAGAAAGTGGCAAAATTAAATATTAAATATACTCTGTAATATTAAATACGGAAATCACTTAGGGTGTGTTTGGATTGAAGGATTGAAGGGAAAGGGAGGGGAGGGATTTGAAGGGATGAGAAATTCATAGTTTGGTTAGCAAAATGGAGGTGGAGGGAATAGGGATTTGGAGGGGAGGGAATCATTTCCCTCCTCCAAGCCAAATTATTTTCTCTCCAACAAATGCAAGATTTGGAGGGAAAATCACCTCCTCCATTCTACCTCCCCTCCCCTTCCCTCCCTTTCCCTCCTTCCCCCTTCCCTCCCTTTCCCTCCTTTTTTGCTATCTAAACACACTCTTAAGGAACCGGAAGAAAGCAGCATAGTGTAAAAGCTTAAATGCTTAAGTGATTTATTCAATGATGAAGAGTACAATATATATAGTTGGCTCTTGGCTACAAGTATGAACATAAACATATAATACAAGTATGTTTTCCTATTTTGTACAATCTTGTTGCTGAGAATATGGGAGAAATTATGGAGGATTGATTGTGTAGAGAAAGAGAGTAATGCAATTGATCGATGATGATGATGATTATGTGGGTTTGATTGTTTCCATGATTGTAGCAGAAGTATTAGGGACTGTATTATTGTAATATTCTTAACACGTAGTAACATATTGCAGGAGAGTCAGAAAGTTTAACTGTACAAAGCTCAAATGGCCGAGAATAATCAAAAGCAGCAGCACTAAGGTTATTATCTAAGACTCGTTTTAAGCAGAATTTTTGAAAAACATTCTGAATATAATCAAACACATAAGAAAAATACGACACCTTAAAAGCACTCCCTATAACTATAAGCCCCTTGCAAGAATCTTATTGCCAAAATCGTAGAGGGTTATAAATCTATTTCAAATAAATTATGTAGCGTCCACAGAAAACGTTGGGAGTATTTCTATAAATCACTCTCCATCCCGCAAAATCCTTGTTATTTGATTTTTCGCACAACTTGGCTTAAGTACCAGAATGGTCTTCTTATCCTTTTTTTCCACAATTAAGTGCACCTCACATAAGTTACCTTTAAGATAGTAAGAAAGTAGATTTGCAAATTAACATAGATTATTCCTAACCTTCCTAATATGCAAACCCGATTAATGCACTGCTTAAGGTAAACCAGTAATAAGTGCACTGTAAGTGTTATTAACTAGCGAACAAGAAAAATTCTTGTGTCTGCCTAAGGCTTTATAATATTCCATTTGGTGGATTGCTTTGTGTAAATAGGACAGTCCTCCCGGAGGACACAGGAATTTTTCAGCGAACAAACTCAAACAAAAGGCAATGCAGGTTCGCATGCTTCTTAACAACAACAAAACAAAAGCTTGGCGCTTTCTCACAGTTGAAGAGTCACTGCTTACAACTGACACTTATAGTATTCGTAGAGAGCAAAAATGCTTAGCAATCCAAAAAAAAACAATTTGTCTCACAATGCAGGTTAAAAAGATCCGAACAGTGGCAGATGACGAACAACGATTTCACTATCAGCCTTAGAATCGCATTTAAAACTCGAAACTAACAAGTAACAAATCATGAAAAACTACACCAAAATTCGGTCGCATAATTCTTACATATCATCATATCAATCGTTCAATACCTAAATCAAGCATCAAACTTTCTATCTTTAGGCACGAATTTTCGAGGCGAAACGCGAACAATTATGCAAAATAATCAGCATAACAATTTCAAACTTGAATAAAATAGTCTAATCAACTCCATATCTAACAATAACACAAAAAATTGCGAAATTTAAACGATTAAAAGCACAATTACAGCAAAAACAGCCGAAATTCAGTAAGAAAATAACCAAAAAAAAGGCGTAACGTAAACCCTAGAAAAACAGAGAGAGAAAGAAGAGAGGCGTGAATTTTACCAGAGAAGAGAGAGAAAGCGTATAGTTTTAGAGAGAGAAAGAGGAGGGTGAGAGTGTTGCTGTGTTACATGCAAGGCAAGAAATGCACAGTATATGCAGAAGAGTAAGTATGGGTATGAATGTATGATGGTTGGTTACTATAAACAGAAAACTATATATGCGGAATAAGGGAGTTAAGGAAGTTGAATAGACCGAAACGGGAAAAAAGAGAAAATGTGGGTCTGGCTGGTGGAGGCCTCATTGACGAGGGTCTTTCTTCTTTTTGTTTCTTTGTGCTTTTATATATTTGACCCCCATGTTACGGGTTATTTACGAGTCCGATTCTCTATCTAGGCTTGGTAAGCAAAACAATTGGGTCGGGTGCGTCATACGAACAAGTTTTTGGGGTTGCCAGATTATGTGGACTTGACTGATCGAGTTATTTCCGATCCCGATCATTTTCAATAGGGGTGGGTGCGGAGGAAGGGTAACCCGCATTCGCGAGCTAATTAATACACACCCACACCTGCCCTATTACCCTCGTGTAAGGGTGTGCAAAATCCAAGCCGGATTGGAATCTACCGAACCGAAACTGAAATTAAAAATTCTGATCCGATCCCCGAACAAACATCTTTTAAAATTCTGGTTTCCGTTCCAGTCCGCTTTTGGACCGCAAAAAACGGAATTATTGTTATTTGATTATTTTTCTTAGATTATTATTTTTAAAAACATTGTAGGCCCACTTAATCATGTCCAACCGGTCCGTTGATTTTTGAACCGTAATTTGAAAAAGTGAGTATGTAAAATAATTCCGGACTTGAGTCGAGATTTTTTCGATCCAGGCCCAGTCCGGAATTTTTGTAATCTGGTCCGGTCCCGGTCTAGGATTTTTGTTGATTCTGGTTCCTTATCGGTTTTGGAACGGTACACAACCCTCCCGCGTGAATAGAACTTCTCAAGCCCGCACCTGCCCGCAGGTACCCTTTGACCCGCCAAATTACTTTAATCTTAGAGACAATTTTTATAAAATGGTTTTTGAATCTGAAATTACTACTCTCATACAACTAATACAAATACATCTTTGCAAAGGGGTCTGACATAAACGAGATAACTGATTGCTGATAAAAAAAACGAAAAGATGGAAAAGTAGATGGGGTTTTAGGGTTAACCCCTAAGGCTACGTTTAACACAGTACTAACTTTGGTATGAGGAATAGTAAAAGCACATGCTCAACCAAAAAGTAGAGATAAAGGCAATACAATTGTAGAAAAGTATGAGGATGAGACTCACTTTAAGACCCGTGAATAGTATTTTGTATCGGTAAAAGCGGGTCCTATTTATTGTTAATGAGATTTTTGATGGGTTGAGGGATAAAGTGAAAGAAATAAGTTTGAGTTGAGTCTTTAGTATAAAATAATAATATTTTACTGTTGTTAAGACTTATATTGAGTTTGTGGATAAATATAGTCTAAAGGTTGTTATTTTGGGGTTTTGATGGGGTGACTACGGTAAGTGATGTGATTTGCAGGTTCTCAACTAAATTTTTCTTTTGACTAGTTTAGATATTACTTATTTTGAAGTATTAACTTTTTTTACTTGTTATAGTTCTCCCTCTTATTCATTAACATCTTCCAAATTTCCTAAAGTGGAAAATTCACAAAAATCTTCCACTTTTCTTAGTCTATGTTCTTTTGAACTTAATTTCAGTTCTTATAAGTTCAGTTTAGTTCAGTTCAGCTCTATTAAGTTCAGTTCAGCACTTCAGCTCCATTAAGTTCAGTTCAGATCAGTTCAGATTCATTTATTCCAACAGTATTATTATTATTATTGTTGTTGTTGTTGTTGTTGTTGTTGTTTTTGTTGTTGTTGTTGTTGTTGTTGTTGTTGTTGTTGTTGTTATTGTCGTCGTCGTCGTCATTATCATCATCGTCATTATCATCATCATCATTATTATTATTATTATTATTATTATTATTATTATTATTATTATTATTATTATTATTATTATTATTATTATTATACATGGGGCATACTCAACCGACCCGGCCCGCATGTAACCCGTGGGTCGCACAAGTTCTGTAATACCCGCCTTTCTAGGACCCTTGACTAGCGTTGACCGACCGTAACACTTGCCGAGTCTCGTCTGGTCCTTAGTGGAGGTGTGTTAGTGGGCCACTCGATCGAGCTGCTCGATCGAGCTGAGGTCACTCGATCGAGTAACCTTATTACTCGATCGAGTAAGTGGCACTCGATCGAGTGCATGAGTCACTCGATTGAGTATGTCGCGTCAGTGATAAAAGACTTATCGCGGAATTAGAAAGTTAAAAATCATTTCTTTCAGTTCTTCTTTTCCCCAAAACCTAGATGTCGCCTCATCAGTTCTCTCTCGTTCTCTCCCTCTTGAGAACGAAGGGAGGTGTGTCGCCATGTGAGTCGGGAGCAAGAGTCGGGAGATGGTCCTATCGCCGGATGCGAACATAGGTATGTAAGCAATTGTCTTTTTTCCTTAAGTTGTGTTGGTCTAGCTCTGTGAAGTAATAGGGTAGGATGTCTTTGTATGTCATAGGATGTCGTGGAGGGCTTGCTTAGCGGGGCCGTGTGCGGAATTGACGCAATTTGCTTGAGGTAGGTTTGCCCTACTCAGTTCTATATGATGTCGCTGCTATAAGGTGTAATTGATTGTTGTTATTGGTACTGCAGTGTTGTTAACTTAGTTATGATGATGATTGTATGTTCGATACGGATTGTTGGGACGGTATGTTGGAGTTGGAGGTTGGAGTCTGATGCGAGATGCGTTCTCGGCTGAGTGGAGTCACTTACGGGAGTGGCTTCACGCCCTTGGTTCGCCCTCCGTGGAACCCGCCACGGGAGGGGATGTGCACATTAATGGACATGGGTTGTCGCTCGATTGAGGAGCGGGGCTTAGGTGGGAACGGCTGCGGTCCCCCACTGGCAGAGCTACACACCTTGGGTGTGTAGTCAGTGATGTGATGATGACAGGGTGAGGCGTGGTGGAAAGGAGAATGGAGGACTGTTTTGATTGTTTGCATCTTGTTTATATCTCCTGTCCTTTTGTATAGTACTGACCGGTGTGGTTTTCTCTTTGTTGTTTCTGTGCTGTGCCTGCCGTGATCCGTGTGTGGTGAGCAGTTCGGCATGTCAGGTGGTCTTTGGAAGTCTTGTTGGGTTCCGGAGGGACGAGTTACCACGAGTCACGACGGCAGAGTTGTAATCACCAAGTTTAGTTTATGAGTTGTATTTATTTATCTTTTTGTAAACACTTGTAACGAATACTTAATTGGTCTATTATCGACACTTGATTATTACTTACCTCGGGAAACTGAGATGAGTAACATCCTCATTTATGTAGGAATCGCCTAGCTAACGGTCCTATATAAACGGGGGTGTTACAAAGTGGTATCAGAGCGACGATTTTGGAACCTGTAACCAATGAGCCTAATGAATGTAGTGAGTCAAATAAAATGAACCTAGTGTATGTAAGTTGGAAGTCAGTTTTGGATGAGAAGGCGCCCTCATGCCAAAATCTTGGCCCCAATGCACTTACTCTAGTCACCTCGAAGGGGATATTGAGTTGGGAAATTGTGTGTGTGTCAAAGTGTGTATATGGTATATGCTGTGCGCTTGAATCTAATGTGGAAATGTGGGAAAAGAATGTATGTGGTAATATACGGATGCGTATGGTTGGTAGAAATGTTTAGTTAGAATGTGAATTTGTTAGAAGTAATGGTTCTAGGACTCTGCGTCAAGCGAGGTCCCGGTTATACATCCAGTACCGTACTGACTTAGGCATCAGAGAGGGCCCACTTGGTAACTCTCAGAGGCGATGTGTGTTTCCTGTGTAGGTATACGTACCTCCTGAGACAGTCGAGCATCAACCTAGCATATATCCGAAAGGAGCGTTTTGACCTGACCCAGACTCAAGCAATGCCGACTTGATTGTTTTGACCCGAAGTGGCCCTGTTCTTTTGGATTGAAATTGTCTGAACTGAACTGAACTGAACTG
>VHZZ01000293.1:194559-204683 GCA_009801015.1 Silene noctiflora
ATTATTTTTTAAAAAAGAAATTTGTATGTTTTGTTTTTTAATTTCTTTGTTCATTTACAGTTAATTTATAATTGCATTTTGTATTTAGTATTTAATTTTTTAGTAAAATGATATAATATAATAATTTTTGTAAAATCACGCGATTTTTGTAAAAATATAGATTTGTTATCAATCGGTGTATTTTTTTGTACATTATTGTTACTGTAATTTATTATTACATTATTGTTACTGTAATTTATTATTATAGTAAAAAAATTTAGTAAACATTTGGATTGCATTTGTATTAATTGGTATAATTTGTTATTATTTATTGTAATATAAATTATTCATAAATTGTTATATATTAATATTTACGTACAAACCATCGTTATTTTTTAATATTTACGTACAAACTATAAACGTAATCATGTACTTACAAAACATAAACATAGACGGAATTTTATTAACTAATTCCTTAATATTTGCTATGGGTCCCGCATTTAATGTTTAAAAAAAAACTTTGATGTGATGACATGACTACACAGATTTACACGAAATGTTTCTATATTTATATAAATAAGATGTCTCATGAATCTCATAGCAGCTTTTCCATAAAGGCCGAGGCTTCAAAGCAATGGCAATGCAATATCACAATTCACAACTATCTCCAGGGTTCATTTGATTTACTATTAGTATCTACGAGACTACAATATGTAGGGAATGATATTTCATACGAGTACTAAAAAACGTAATTCCAAGGTCCAATCCAAGCCTAAAAAACAACCTTCTCCATTTTGCGAGAACTGCAATCCATGCGTTCTACGACAACCAAACAATAATCTACCAGTTAGTTATTGCCTCTTATTCAATAGGTTCTTTAGTATCTTTACCTTTGATATTGGGCAACCAAACAACAACGAACATGAAAGATTGGCATGACATTCAATATATTCCGAAATGATAGTCTCAGTAATCAGAAGGTAATGCCTTTTTTTGACAAGTTTTACTGGGCTCTTGAAGAGTCGAAGGCCAAGGACAGTGATATTTGAGGATCGTAGAGAAGGTGGAACGAAAAAAAAAAAAAAAAATATGTACACACAGCAGGAGAATGCAATGAAGTTCTAACGCAAAATGCCAAACCTAATAATAGTTTCTTAGAAAAAAATACTAGAGAAGTTTGTAAAGAGACGATCGATGTGAATTCACTTCTGATTCGTTACTTGGGTGGAGGAGGAGGACCTGGAACTTCTCCTCTATACACCTTCCAAGGACCACCATAGAACCTAGGTTTCATGAGAGGTACTTCCTGCCCTGGATGATCTTCCCAGTACTTCTCCTACACCAAGGTTGATAAAAGCGTTAAAAACCACGAGTAAAAATGCATTGAAAGTTGAGCCTACAGCTGTAAAGGGGCTTTGGGAGAATATATAAGAGACCAGTAAGTATTGCATGAGACGGTCTCACACCACGAGACGGTCCCATTTTGTAAAAAGACAGCTCATTTATTAGCAGAAAATGAACCTGCTTTTTGGCAAAAATGGACCGTGAGACTGTCTTATTCTATGATTTGTGTTAAGAGACTCCATGTGCGAAGCAAAAATGTCGAAAGGAGTTAGTCATCCAAGTTGAGTAGCTATGAAAATATGAACATGAGAGAGTCATACTGAGATGCATTCATGCATATTGTGTTGTTAAATTTCAAGTATTGAACCTAAGTGATCACATTCATGAATCATCAATATGTAACATGCAACTTGTGATTCGCGATTTCAAAGTGTAAACTTCAAGGGATTGCTTGGAATTGAGGTAACTATTGCTAGGGAATAAAGGTTAAAATAAAAGACAGAGGAAAATCGGAAATGGTGGTGGAGGAAGGAGGGTAACAATTCAGTAAGAGGGTTGATAGTAATCCACATCCCCCAGAATAATCGAGGGTAATAGTTCCTTAACTGCCTTTTTTCCTCCTTTTGCCACCATCACTTCCTTCCTATTTTCCTTTAGTTTGGTCTCTATAAGTCTACAACCATGGTAAAGATTAACCTTACTCCAAGTTAGCCCTAAATCTCAGCTGACAGCAAGTATTCGAAATTGAAGTCACATAATAAACAGGACCATTATAAGTCCACAATCAACCAATCATGCATCACAAGAAACAATCACACAGTTTTTATTTACAGTTGATCTCTAATTGCAAAAATATATGGTTTGTACAAAAATATACAGTACGAGAAGCTTAAAACAAGAAACTGGACTTTCTGAATAGCAGCAATTAGAGGTCCTCAGCAGCTGGAATCAGCAATATCAGCTGTTTATCCTTCGTAGAAGCACTAATATCTGACTCTACACAGTTTCAGTGATTCATAGTTTGTGTTAAAGCGAACAAGCAAACAAGTCTTAATCACTACCAACATAAAGTAGCTTCAAAATCACCTCTAGCTCCTCAAGATCAGTTTTGTTGCCGAGAAGGATTTGATAAAAAAACTAGACGTGTTAACAAAGAAGAGCAAAACTGGCGAATCACTGCACCAAACTTCATTTGAACTTTTGACTAAGCAAATTAAAAGTTACAGAAAGAGTAAAAGATTTTAAGTGAAATGAAATGATTACGGAAGAGCTTACTATTGATACAAGGGAAGATAACATAGTCATGTTATCGTTAGGGCCTTTTTTTGGTTCGATAAAAAATCAAAATACGATAGTAAGACATAGAGGAAGCAGTAAAGGAAGAGGTGTTTTGGTGGGATCTAAGGGTGAACCAATAATCCACGAAACTCTCCTAAGAAGTCGATCACCATAGAACAAATCATGATTACCAAGAGGAGTACCTTTCACTACCTAACACAGCCAAGTGCCACTAATTTTACATCATATTCCTGCAAAGTGTTACATTTACCATCAATAGTTGTACACTAATCAAACATTACAGCTTTATCCTTTACCACTCCAATTTTACATCACGTTCCCTCGGCACTTTAACATCCTCATATCCCCTCTTCTGCTCTCTCCATCAACCAGGAGAACTCGGGTGCCACCTTGTCACAGTTTCGACATCCCTCAACTCCATGAAGCCAGAAACCACAACAATTCCAGCCTTTGTTACTTTCAACTCTTTCCTTATAAGATCATAGTGTCGTTCCCATGTCTATCACGACACTCACAGCTATACAAGTATACAAAACACCTACCAATCCGACACTACATATTACAGAAAACAATACAACAATAATATAAAACATAACACGGTCCGAACTCGGAATCAAAGAATTAGTACCTTGTAGAGTTGCTCAGTGAGAGCAGCGCCAATAACGCCGGTATAGAAGGCAGCAACATAGAGAGTAACAAGAGGAGTAAATGATTTAGGGCGTCGATAAGGTTCAATCATATCCCACAAAAGAGTTCTTTCCCATTTTGTATGAACATAATCCGCATACTTCCTCCATAGATAGCTTGTCATTTTCCCCTTTCTTTCTTACTCTTAGTACTACGTTTTCGCCCTGAATTTCGTCAATACAAACATAAATTTAGGGAGGGATAGTATGTTTTTGCCAGAATTCATGCAATTGATGGAGATTTGATGATTCAATTAAATTAAATGTGCATATAAAACCCTAAAATTGAATAGCCAAAATCAAAATCAGGAATTCAATTACCTGGAGCAATTAATAGTCCGATGCTGTGTGAAGTAGGTTCTGGGAGAGCTGAAGTCGCGGTGGTTGTTTTGCATATGGTTGTATACTTGGATTACGACTCACTGAGTACAACCGTTTATTTCATATATGTCGTAGCCCATGTTTATGGTTATGGACGGGACGGACGGCTCCTTAGACCCGGCTGTTTCCAAAATTAGAAAGACCCGTCCAAATCTTCTAAACACATGTTTGATCAACTTTAGGTCAAACCGTCTAAGTATCTTCTATACATAAAAGCTAAGTCTTTTAAAGATTTCTATTGACTAATTAATTTTGCAGGGATTAAAAAAACTTTAAAATTTGACTACCCCACCACTACCCCAACTACTTACTAGAAATTATTATTATTTTTTTTATGCTAAAGAAGGGGTAAGCCCCGAAAAAACATAATAAAAACTAGTAAGTTATTACACGGGGAATAGTCACCCCCAAAATGTCTTCTCGAATGATAATGCGAAGATCCCTTGGCGGAGCTTCAAGAATTGTGACTTCAATGCTAGAGCTGATGCCTCTATTAGCCAACCAATAACTTGCACGATTGGCTTCTCTATAAGTATGCTCCAAATTGATACGCCATCCTGGTGAATTAAGGGTCTTTGCACCGTTTAACCACCGCTTTTAGATCGTTGCTGAGAAGCTCTTCTTCTTATACAAGTTGAATGCATGTCTTATTGTCCATACGTACAATTATATCAATGTATAACTCTCTGGCCCTCTCGAGGCCAACCATGAGTGCTAATAATTCGGCCCTCATTGAAGTACAAAAGCCATAAGAAAAATAGTAAGCAGAGACGAAATTACCCGTCTCATCTCTAAAGATCCCACCACTACCTGCAGGGCCAGGATTACCTTTTGCAACACCATTAGTATTGAGTAAGAGCCAGCCGTGGGGAGGGGGAGTCCATCGTATATAAACCTCCCTACTTCCCAATCCCGGATGCGGAATGAAAAGAGTTTTACCTGTCAAATGCTTGTTTAGAAGCCACGAACTAACGAAACAGATTAGTGGCAAGGGTCTATATGGTTATCTTCAGCTCGCCCAAAAACAATATTATTACGCCACTTCCAAATCCACCAACAGGTTATTGCAAAGTGCATCGACCAATCAGTACAGGTTGCGGGAATGCTATTACTCGCGTTAAGAGTGATCCATTCACCAAAGGGAACGTTAAAAAAAGAGTATGGGATAGACGGTCCTCCTATAAGTCACCAAATATGACGGAAGACCGGGCATGAGCGCGGAGGAGATGCTCAGTTGATTCTTCTTCTTCGAGACATCTAGGGCAAAGTGAATCATCACTCATACCTCGTCTCGCTCGATTCACATTGCACATGATACGACCGTGTGCTGCTAACCATATAAACATACGAATCCTTTGTTATACCGGAAGGCGCCAAATTAGACGCCAAATAGGATCAGCGGGGTCATTATGGGTATCCATTCCCTTCATAATAGCAAGAGCAGACTTTATGGAAAATTTTCCAGAAGACGTACCTTGCCAGTAGGGAGAATCCTCGAGGTCGGGATCAGGTAGAAGAGAGTAAGAAGCGATCTTTAAAAGCTCAGTTTGAGGAAGATAGTTGGCAAAATTATCCCATTTCCAACCCGAATTTTCGCACCACATATCACTAACAGTAGCTCCAAGAATAGAGTCGGGGATAAGAATAATAGCTTTATCAGATAAACAGTCCCCTGCCACCCAAAAGTGATCCTAAAAGAGGGTACGTCGCCCGTTACCATAGTGGAGCTGAGCCGTCGAAAATAGTTTTATTTTGCACAGTAATTCCAGCCCACACGTTTGACATGTTTGGTTTCGGTTTAAACATGTCGATATCGCATCGTCCATTACAATATTTAAAACGCAGCACCCGAGCCCATAAGCTAGTATGTTCAGTGAGAACTCTCCATCCCAACTTAATTAAGAAAGCTGCATTCGACTGTCTGCCAGAAATAATGCCGAGTCCACCCATGGATTTCGGTTTCTGGACATTTTCCCAAGAGATTAAATGGACGGACTTCTTGTTTTCATCACCGCCCCATAAAAATCTCCTCGCTTTTCTATCAATAGAGTCACAAATTGATCGAGAAATTGTGGCCAAGTGCATACTGTAATTAGCGACGGAAGTAAGGGTTGATTGGACCAAGGTTGCACGACCAACAAAAGAAAGACGTTTTGTACTCCAACCGGCGAGTCTTTTGTTAATCTTCTCCTCAATATGGTTGAACGTTGCTTTAGTGACCCTCCCATTGATTGTCAGCATACCAAGGTATTTACCAAGATCCTTAGTAGCATCAATACCTAGTGCGTGACAAATATCCTCTCAGTTACTGACCAGGGTGTTGTCTGAGAAAAAAAACTCTTGATTTAGCTTCACTAACCTTGTCCCCGGATGCTAGGCATAAATTGTCTAAGACCATTTTAATCAGGATAGCTTGAGAGACGGTTGCTTTGGTAAATAGCACTATGTCATCTGCAAAGAACAGATTAGAAATAAGGGGACCATTCTTACAAATAGGAAGTGAGCGCCAAGTACCAGCCCGGACCTCGACATCAATTGCTTGCTGTAGTTTTTCTAAGCACATCACGAAAAGATAGGAGGAAAGTGGGTCGCCTTGACGAACTCCTCTAGACAGGATGAATTGCTCAGTTGGAACTCTATTCCACAGGATTTACATACGAGTTGTTGATACACATTCCATGATAGTGTTAACAAGGAGGTRTGGGAGGCTCATATCCATCAATGTATTTCTAATAAACTCCCATCTTAGACGGTCGTAGGCCTTTTCCATATCAATTTTAATCTCCATAAAAGTTTTGTTTGTAATACACTGGTTTTGTGACCTCGGGATACTCGGCCGATTAATGGCTACTCGACCGAGTATCCGGTTGGGATGTGATATCAGTGGTCTGTTTGTTATGGACTCGGATGAGTGGGTAGCACACGGTCGAGTTAGGCGTACTCGATCGAGTGTCTTGCAACCGAGTATCCGGTCCGTTTTGGGTTTTTGCGCGATTGATATAAATAGAACGTGATTCATAATCATTTATCTTTTTTATTCTAAAAACTCTCTCAAAACTCTTTTTGCACTGAAAGCGACGTAATAACTGCCTCACATTCATTTTATATCAATCCAAGGCCGTAGTTGATCGTTTGTTGGGGAATCTTTTCATCTTTATTCTTTTAATTGATTAGGTGAGTTATCGATATAGTCTTTTGTGATTTATGGGGTAATTGAATAGAACCCTAATTAGAGTAATAGGGGGTTTTGCGATTCGATTGTGTTTAGGCAGTGGTTGATTGTTAAATTATATTTCTAGGGGGAGATTTAGTAGAGGAGCCTTTATGACTGCTTGCTTGCTTTGCCGGATTTGCGTATCAGGTAGGGTTTCCCTACTCAATTGCCTGTAGAATATTATGTGATTAATGTGACGATTGTTGTACTGTTTATGATTGTTGTATATGTTGTGGTTGTTGTATGTGGTGGATGGTGGTGGTTGTTGGTGTTTGAGTTGGTTGGTTTGTGAGCCATTGTGAGAGGTGGTCTCACCCCTATTATTCACCTCTTGCGTTCTCTCAGCGTAAGGGGGATATGCACATTAAGGAACTGGGTTCGCTCTGCGGAGCGGGGATTTTGGTGGTAAGAATGTGATCCCCACTGGCATGGCTACACATCTTGGTGTGTAGTCAGTTTTGTTGTGATGGAGATGAGAGTTGGAGGTTGCTGGTTGTGTTGGATGTTGTTATGCATTATATCGTATATTGTTGTACAGTTGACTGACCCCGTGTTTGTTTTACAAAACTGTGGTGATTCATTCGGGGATGGTGAGTAGTTGATCTAGCAAGTGATGATGATTTCCATGGTTGCTGTTGATGCGGGTTGGCAGGGGCAGAGTCATCACCTTGTTTTTGTAGTCTTAGCTTCCACATGTCTTAGATCTTGTTATCACTTTTGGATTTCAGTTTGGTTTTGTATTTTGGCACGTTTATGATGTAACCGTTTTAATAAGTTAAACTTTATATTTGTTTCATTATGGTTTCTATGATGTTCACTACCTCGGGTAACCGAGATGGTAGCATCCTTATATTTGGAGGTAGTCCATGGTAAGGTGCCTCGGAGTATGGGGTGTTACAAAGTGGTATCAGAGCAACGATTTTGGAACCTAAAACCAATGAACCAATAAACTTAGGTTGTCTAATTAAAATGAACCCGGGTATGAGTTGTTTAGAACTACTGCAAAGGCTAGGGAGACGTCCTAAAGCCGCATAATTGCCTTTAAAACTTTTAATCGGTCACGATAGGGTGTCAAGGGTCGTTGTGTGTCAATAGGTCTGCTATGTGTTTCATATGCTTGAGTTTGTTTCACATGTAAGTTGGGTTTATGTATATGAGGTGAATGGAGGAATGTGGAATATGTGATTATGTGATGATATGAGAATATGATAAATGAAGTACTGATTTGGATTAGTAACATTTTAAGCTTTATATATGGTTTGTAAGCATGGGGGTAGTATGTAAGTAGCATGACTCGACCAAGTGAGGGGGACTCGACCGAGTAGGGGCTACTCGACCGAGCTCCTGACACTCGACCGAATGGGGAATTCGATGTTTTGAGGCAAAATCCCTGTAAGTTTTCAACTCGAACGAGTGTGCGATACACTCGACCGAGTGAGCTGGACTCGACCGAGTACGCTGAGTACTCGACCGAGTCTGTTTTCTGGATAAATCTGATAAGAGTCTGGATCAGTTGAACTCGACCGAGTACATAAGTGACTCGACCGAGTTAAGTAGACTCGACCGAGTGCCCTTGGGTACTCGACCGAGTGTCTTATGGGAGGGAAATGTGTACCTGTTTTGAGCCGTAGGCTAAGTGCTTACGACTGTCCTTCTTATATAGTTATCGATGGCTCCCAAGAGATCAGCCGCGTACTTGAAAGCTTATGAGATGACGATTGAAGAGGTGGCCCAAATGATTGAGCAACAAGAGGCTCTTAAGGCCATGAGTAAAGCTAAAGATAAGATGGTGGATGCTAGCAAGATAAGCACCACTATCACTCGCTTCAACCCTTCGACCTATGAGGGCACGAGGGCGCCGAACTTGCTGGATAACTGGGATAGAGATATGAAGGGTGTGCTCGAAGTGATGAATTGTCCGAAGGAGCTGAAGGTAGAACAAGTTGTGTTCTACTTAAGGGATGAGGCCAGTGTTTGGTGGGCTAGGGAGAAGGAGACAGCTCGGGAGTACTACAAGAACCAGGGGGAAGTTGCTATCCTCTGGGCTGAATTCAAGAAAGCTATGCGGCATCAGTTCGTTCCTGAGCATATGCGTAAGAAGTTGAGGGTTGAGTTCGACACTTTCCGGATGACTGAGGGGATGACGGTAGCGGAGTACTACCGAAGATTCAATGAGTTGACTCATTACGTGGACGACATGGAGCTAAACCAGCTGAACTTGGCGATCCGCTTCTAGAAGGGACTATCAGTGAAGATACTTGAGAGGTTGACTTCCGGGGTTCTCACGGATCTAAAGGAAGTTTATGAGCGGGATGGTAATGCGGAAAGACTAGCTGATATGACCAAGGAGGCCAAGGAGAATGGGAGTGAGAAGAGAAAGGCTGAGAGCGAGGGCACCGGGACATCCGGGTTCAAGAGGGGTAACTACAACCAGGGGAGGGCTTCCTCTGGTGGCTTTGGATTTGGTGGAGGTTCTGGTGGCTTTGGAGGCCGGGGTGGTAGGAGCTTTAGTGGTGGATCGGGGTTGACATGCTACAACTATGGTGGCGTGAGCCACAAGAGATATGATTACACCAGCTTGAGTGGAGGCGGCTTCCAGGGTTAGCACAGAGGTGGTTTCTCATAGGGACCGGGTCAGAGTATGGCTAGCAACAAACCAGCTGGGTCGTGGCATAGCCAGGGAAGTCAAGGCAACATTGGGGGCTGCAACCGTAACAATGGTGGAGGTTATCAAAGGGAAAACGACAATGGGAACCAGAACTCGGCTGCTAAGTCGACTGCATCGGCCAACACAGTGCAAGGTGGAGGCCAAAAGAACAGTGGTAAACTGTTTATGATGGACAAGAAAGCAGCAGAAGAGGATGCGCAGGTGGTCACCAGTACTTTTCTTGTTAATAATACTCCTTCCTAGAGATGACAATGGATCAGATCTGGACCGGATCCAGTAGGATCCAGATCCAAATCCATTTCACTGATGGTGTACCCGAATCCTATCCAGATCCTAAGGGTCTAAAATTTCGAGAACCATATCCAGATCCTATGGATCCGGATAGGATCTGGATCCAAAACGGATCTAAGCAAGTTTCCGAAGTACAGTAGCCCAATAACTTAGAAAGGTACAAATTTCAATGTTACTATTTTAGCAAGATTTATCACTATATGAATATCCTGCCATGAATGATTAAGTACGGGTATTTAGTTCAATCTAAACAAAAAAAAAA
>VHZZ01000293.1:219001-242297 GCA_009801015.1 Silene noctiflora
CTTTGCCTTGCCTTAGTTTACTTTAGTTGCATTAGTTAATCTCCTCTCTTTGTTTTCGACTAAAATATTGACTCGAACGGACTAAGCATACACCCCCACCATCTTTGTGATCGATACTCTTATTATACTACTATTATTTGAGATTTTTATAAATAGTTTTTGATTGGGCAAGACGACCTCTATCCCTATATCAGTGATTATGATATGGAGATAATCTATCACGAGGGGAAAACTAATGTTGTTGCTGATGCTTTAAGTCGGAAGAGTGTGCACTCATTATCTACAGATATGTGTAACACCCCCATACCCCGTTGGGAGCAATGAGTAAAGGACAGTGATGTATGTTTCCTATGTTTTATTTCAAGGATGTATGTTTCCTCATGTTTTATAGATAAGCGGATGATTATAAAAAAAAAAATTAAAAAATGTAAATTTACATGAATTATTTGATTATCAAGAAAAAAAGTATACCATAACATTTTTATAATAAAATAGTAACCGCTCGATAATTTAGTGAAAGACCGTATCTTCTAAATTTTTGTAAATAAATTATAACCGCGGTTTTTATGAATTGTTTATTAGTTAAAAGTCTAGACAATAACATATTTTATCACTACCGTTCAATAGTTATCATCCATTTCAAGCTCTCTCGAATATACGACTTAATTTACAATACACAATACTCCGAACTATATAATATAAACATTAGTGTGTGCATTTATTTAAAATTATATATATCTAATTTTTTAACAGCAAACCCGTGCAAAGTTGCACGGGTATAAAACTAGTAAATATAAAAAGTTTTGTACTAGTGGAATCAATGATAGTGTAGCTCATGGATTAGCTCATCTATTTCCTAGAGTTGTTCTTATATTGTGTGGTCAGATGTTTTACCCCTGATTGCGAATAATGTTATAATTGCTGATTTATTGTTAATTTAAGGTGTCCTTGGGGTGTTTTTCTCAAAAAATAAAAAAAGAATGCACCTTATTATAATTTGTGTTTACGATTACAATTTTTTGTGTGCATTATTCATAAGTAGACCCGACAAAATTAACCTGACCCACACCCGGTTTGACACTCGAACTAAAGCCGATGTTGACCCATTCGAATATTTTTTATTGCACATAGTCCACCATTCGAATAACAACAGACCCCAAAAAAATACCAAACCTGAATCGACCGACTCGACTCACTCCTGCCGAATTATGTTAAACACAAAAATAACCAACTAAAAGTAACCGACTAGATTAACCCGTTTGCCAAGTCCATTTCCAAAGGACAAGAGTGTTGGGTACGCTTGGCGGTCTCTAAAGCCTTTTACCTCCCTGTCTCCCTTTCAAATACTTGATTTCTCTGCTCTCCCCTCTCAACTCCTGCTCTCCCCTCTCTTTGACAATCGCAGTTCCTCCTTGAAACAATTAATCAATCAATGGCGATGATGGAGCTAGATCCCGACGAAGTCTTTCGCGACGACGATGACGACGATCCCGCCTCTTCTTTTCTACAGGTTTTCTATTTCTTCCTTGTTCTATACCTCTCATTATACAAAATTCCTCATATATCTTCAGCTAATTGATTAATTAATTAATTTCCTGAATAATTAGTTTATTATTGGATTATTATTTGTATTGTATTTGTTCAGGGAAGAGAGTCAAGCAAAGAGTATGTGGTGTACCTCGTTGATGCTTCTCCCAAAATGCTCTCCACTACCTCTCTTACTGTCAGCTTCCCTATCTACTTTCTTTTTCTATTCTTTAATTATCATGTCTTGTTATCGAGTTTTTCTGTTCCGGTTTTCGGATATATGTAACATTAACTCTTATGTTAAGTGTTAACAACACCGAGTAAAAGTTCAAGTTAAAGTACTTTGTGCGCCAGTCATTCATTTATGTATTTTGTTATAAATGTTTTCAAGGCCTAAATCACTTCTTAGTTGGAGTATTTCTTGTTTGTCATTCCAGTAAAAAATTGTCAAATATATGGCAAAATAAATGATTGACTGGAGATGTAAACAAAATACCTGAAAATGCTGAATTTTTCGTATCTATGATTGAGCATTTTAAAGCGGTAATTGAAGTCTATGTAACTACGACTGAGCTCTAAGTGTTGGACCTCACATTGTGCCAAAATGTCACACTTGCCTGTTTTATGAATATCGTGTTCTGTTGGAATGTGAGAGCAATGTGAAAAGCTCAAGCAATACATGTATATTGAGATAGCGAAAATATATTCATTATTTGCTGGAAGGAGGACTTTAGGTTAAGCCGGATTGATCACAAATAGTTCGCAAGTCACAACTCAATATTTTTGTTATCAGTGTCATAGTTCTAATATTGTGAGAGCTTTGACTTCCTTCGACAAGTTCTGAAAGTTTTTGAGATGGAAAGTGGAAACGAATGTTTAATGTGTAGTGCGGCTAATGCCACAGTTTCCACATTGATTATAGGAATTCAGGAGTGTGGGGTGCCTTCCTTCTCTTACCGGATAATACTTCGTTCATGGTTCCTCCAAAGATAGTTATTCCTCCAAACGTTGTTCTACTTTTGGCAAACCCCTTTGATGGCTATTATGTGAATTGCTCCCTCTGATAAACTTGCTAAGGTCGAAAGATTAAGTTTTAAAGATCGTCTTTTGTTTGGTCAATAGTGTGAGATTAAGAATCTTATTCAGGGTCCGATAGTTTCATTTTTAAAATAGTGGATGTTGACGTGTACCTGCATAATATTATTCTCAGACACCCTAGCTATGAAGTCAGCAAAATTGAACAATTGATGCTCAATATATCACCCATTTTGCAGGATGATCAAAATGGCGTGACACACTTTCAGATGACTTTAAAGTGTATCTCTGAGTCGCTGAAGACTCGAATTATTAACAGCTCCTATGATGAAGTAGCTATATGCTTTTTCAACACTGTAAGTCATTCTTTTAACATTTAACTTTGTATTCTGTTCCCATGAGCTATGTCTATTGAGACACGTATTCACTAGACTTTGTATTTTTGCAATGTAAGTTATTTACCTAGAATTTCTCTCTGGCCCTAATGAATTTATGCTTTAGTTTATCATATATCTATGTTATTGGCAATTTGGCATATTTGTCGATGTCCACTCAAATAATTATAATTTTATTTCCAGCGAGAAAAGAAGAACTTGCAGGATCTGAATGGCGTCTTCGTATTTACTGCTACTGGTCAAGATGGTCTGGATAGGCCAACTGCTAGACTAATAAAAGATTTTGATCAAATTGAGGGTAAGTCTTTTAATTTATTGTTATTTTTTTAGTCAAGAGAAATTAGTCGGACTCCTTGCTATTAACTTTTCTTTGGGAAGAAACTCTTAGGCTCCACTGTTTTGTTCAGTGTTTATTCTTAAATATGTCTGTTGAAGCTACTTTGATCAATTAAGCTGTTTCATATCCTCTTATAAATTCTTGGCAGAATCATTTTCAAAAAACATCGGCAGCCAGTATGGAATTATATCTGGATCTCGGGATAACTCTCTTTACAATGCCATTTGGGTTGCTCAAGCACTCCTAAGAAAGGGGTATCATCATTTGTCATTGCTTTGTTTTTTCCTTACATTTTTGGGGAATATATTCGATGAAACCTATTCTATTTATCTAAGGCACCTGGGAATTTGATTGAATATTTTCTGTTTTAGATCTGCAAAGACGGCTGACAAGCGTATTCTTCTGTTTACTAATGAGGATGATCCGTTTGGTACAATGAAGGGTGTAATCAAACTAGACATGACAAGGACTACTTTGCAACGAGCGAAAGTAATATAAGTCAATTTTCTTCTTCTAAAATCCTTGATATAAAATTTTTCTCTGATTTGGTATTTTTTGGCCCTATAATAGGATGCACAAGATCTTGGTATTTCAATCGAACTTCTTCCATTGAGTAGAGCTGACAGGGATTTCAACGTGTCAATTTTCTACGCAGTATGCAAATTTCTCTCTCATATTGCTTTCTGTTAGCTTTTCGTTCGATAGGTCACCAAGAACAATTGTTGTTTCAGGACATGCTTGGATTGGAGGATGATGCTCTTGTAGAGTTCACATCCTCAGCTGTAGAGAGGTATGAGATCAATATACTGCCCTCGAGTTCTTAGTTGTAAAATCTTTTACCGGCTTTGGGATGTTGAACTATCAACTTCAGTCTGTATTGGTTGGGACTTAAGGATAAGGCTGCAAACAGATATTCCTTGAGCTCTTTTTCATCCCTTGCTGTTGGTGGTGACTTAAGGTCATTGTAATTTGGATTTAAAACCTGTTCTTGGTGATGAGAATCAGTATCATGTTTCATGAATACAATTGTGTCTAGTCTTAAAACTGAATTGGATAAAAAAAAATTCTCAATGAATGTGCCTTGTTTCCATTTCATATGCAGATTGGAGGATTTGAAGGATCAGCTGAGGAAGCGCATGTTTAAGAAACGCAGATATCGAACATTTACATTGTCAATTGCAAATGGTGTATCCATACAACTGAGTGCATATGCTCTTCTTCGTCCAACTATTCCAGGTTAACAATCTGTTACTATTTACTTGAGATGTTATCCATTGTATGGTTGCTTAAACTATCTTATAATATTATGATGTCATGCTTTGGCTTCTTAGGAACAATTACTTGGCTGGATTCAGTTACCAATATTCCTCTCAAGGTAGCCCGTCTTTTGACGCTTATTGCTTTTAGGTTTTGCATGAAGAAAATGTGTATGCACATATACATACGCCATTGTATTATGTTTTTGGTATAGCTATTGTTATTTATCTCTAATGCAGTATGTATATGTGCAGACCCTCAGATTTATTTGCACTCCCTCTGACTCACAAGTTTTTACATTTTTTTGAGGGGAATTTTAAACACATGTGAAGGGTTTGTTGCGTCAAAGAGAGTAGTAAACACTAAATACATTGGAATGATGTAGCCCATTAATCTTGCTGAAATGGCTTATCTCTTCACTAAACAGTTGAGTGTGAAAGGTCTCACACAAAGGGATCTGAAGTGGTAATTTTGAGGATTCCTCTCCTCATGGGGGTGCATGAAATATGTTAGTTGACTCAAGCTTTGAATTTGTGTAGGCTGAACGATCCTTAATATGTGCTGATACTGGTGCATTGGTGCAAGAAGCCCCGAAGCAGTTTTTGTCCTATCGAAAGTAAGAGTTCTTGAAGTTCATTGCTGCACTATTTACTGTCCGGAAAGATAATCCTATAGTATGGGTATTTTAGGAATAAACAATGAGAGAATTTGAAATGGATGTTATTTGGAGGGATCCATGAAATTGTCTGGTGTATAACAAAATCCTCATTTAGTTAGAATTCCTTTAGCGGCCTGTTCCGACAAGGTCCCCAGTTTTCATTAAATATCTCTTATGAAGTTTAGACAACATTTTTGTTACGTTATTCATTTTCATTGAATGCAAATTATTGTCTTCACAGTCAAGACATCAAGCTGTCTGTGGAGGAGATATCACAAATAAAAAGAATTACGACAGTTCAACTTCGTCTTCTTGGATTTAAGCCATTGAGTTGTTTGAAAGATTATCATAATTTGAAGCCATCAACATTTTTGTTTCCAACTGATGAGGTAACTTTCAGTTGTTGTAATCTGTGTCTTCTTTTTCTTTTTCTCTTTCTCTTTCTCTTCGCAACATTGATTTTCACCTAATTCTTGCCTGATATACTAATCAATTGCTTCTTTTATTGTGCTATTGATGACTCAATTGAGTGTACATTGCTAATACTATAAAATTGAAAAAATGAGGATAATTTAGCTGTATCAGTATTGTTTTTTCCCCTTATTTGAGAGCGATTTCAATTATAAGAATGGCAAAAATAATATCTGAATATTATGTTTTTTCCTAGCTGATTATTCCCACTTTACCGTTTATCCTTTGAAAAAATCGATAAACTTTTAGTGACCTTGCAGGAAATGATTGGAAGTACCAAGATTTTTATTGCTCTTCACAGATCTATGTTGCGACTAAACCGGTCAGTAATCTAACCCATGATTTTGCTGCATGCAACATGCATAATTTTTGGTTTATAGAGCCAAGTTATTATGTTGTTGCAATCAAGTATGTTATCGTTGATTTCTCAATATTTTTAGGTGTAGTTTATAGCGTTATTTAATCAAAATAATCCAAACTATGCCTCTCTTTCCCATATTAATCCCAACTATACATTTAAGTCATATTAATCTGATGTTATCAGCCATTTTTCTTCTACTGCAGTTAGGGAAGGACAACCTGTTAAACAGGGTACCCCTTTACCCTTTCTAATTTCAAACGCCACTCTCAACCTACTCTTATTACTTTTTACTTTTTTCACCTTCTCCATTGTTCTTGCATCCTCCTCCATTATTTTCTTTATTATCTCCCATTTGAAGCTTCATCATGTGCTATTAATCAATGGAAAAGGTATGTAAATATTGGTTGCATCTTTTCAGCAATCCTTATATGTAGCGTTAAGTAATACTTAGTACCATATTTTCCTGAACAAACAATTTGACCACCAAATCACATATTTTAAACCACCATATAAATTAAATTAATCAAGTAATAAACTTTTCTAATTTTTTTTTTTTTTTTTTTTTTTTTAAAAAAAAAAATTTAGTTCTCAAGTTTTCATAGCTTAAACAGAAGAAATTGAGGGAAACCCAGATTAATTGGAGGTCGCCTAATTTCTCATGTTCTTGTGAACAATGAAATGAAACGAGAAAGTTTTGGCCTTTTAATGGTTGGATCGATCAATCAATCAATAAAATCTGTGAAATACCAACATTGAAATCAGGTGAGAGAAATTGAAATAAGGAAGGAGGAAAGATGAAAAATATGATATTATCTATCAGTGAGGGTGCGACCTGTACAAAGGAGGAAGACGATGACTGAAGGAGGAAAGACTTAAAAAAAACCAAAAAGAGTCACGTTAACTGGTAATAACCAGTCAAAAATAAGGCTGGTTTAGTAGAAGAAAGATGATTCACAAGATCAGATTAATATGAGTTAAATTATAGTTGGGATTAATTTGAGAAGGTGAGCAATAGTTTGGATTATTCTCAATAAATAACCCTAGTTTATATCATGTTTGTCATCCGATCTAGAACTCAATGTTTTCTTGCAAGTCACTGAGACTTTCTGTGTGACTATGGTAACTCGTTTTATGGACATACATTTTTGAATTTACTATGACTTGCGAGTTAAGACTGTCATAGTCGTGCAACTCTTTTTCACAGAGCTTGTAAACTGCATTCTAATATTTTCTTTTTCAGGTTTGCAGTTGCATTTTTTGGCAATTCATCACATCCGCAGTTAGTTGCACTCATTGCTCAAGTAGGTGTCTGTTAACTTTGTTAATCAATACGTTCATGACGAATTTGCTTGAATAATTCACCATTATAAGGAGCATGTGTAGAACCCACATAATTCGACATTATAAATGAGCTGCCTCTCTATCTAAGAAATAGGCCAGTTTCTTTTGTGGTTCACCTGGTTCGTTGTTAGGATCCATTCTGGGATTTTGTGGGCTTTGGCTAACATGATATATATGTGTTTGGCTAGGCCATTAAACCATGTGAGCTGGTTAAATATGTGGTGTTGACCACTGCTACGGTAGTTGATTGTTTGACTATCATAACGTGTTTGACAGTGCAGCATGATTATACTAGTTGACAACATGAACTCGTATCTCATTTGAGTTTTGGTCATGCAAAGTGATTATGGTTACAAGCTATTTTATTAACATGCTTGGATTTTATATTATTCAATCATGTTCTTCAAATCCTGTACACATCACTTAGGGTTGTCCCAGGAAAAAATACTCCCTCCTATTCAAGTTGTGCTTCCCTATTTCTTTATTCGGCTTATTCAGATTTTCTTCCCTATTTCCTTTTTTGGAAATTTTTGTGCGGATCAAATTCAATTGCATGTGGGATTGCGTGTTTCGTGTGGTCCAAATTCACTTCCTTAATCCAAGAGCCCAAATGAAAGGGGAAGATACATTGAATAGGAGGGAGTACAAGACATGTAACCAACGCTATTCCTATTACACCATTTCCATGTTCTGTCAACCCTACCAGAAGCATCTTTTTTCCTTTCTCCATGATTTACTTGGAAAAAATAGTTGTTTTCTGTGATAATGATGTCTTCTGTTGGATGCAGGATGAGATAACTAGTACTAGTGGTCAGGTTGAGCCCCCTGGAATGCATATGATATACCTTCCCTATTGTGACGATATAAGAAACCCTGAAGAGGTATGAAGATTTCAGTCATGAATTCTGCGTCTATTTGTGTATTTGTAACTTAGTTTGAAGTATTTTGCTTTGCTGATTTTGGAAATTCTTTCTGACTCCTTTAAAGCTTCATATAAATGCCACCTCCAAAGCTCCAGTTGCATCCGATGAACAAATCAAGACGGCTACTGCGCTTATGAAACGTGTAGACTTGAAAGATTTTTCAGTATGCCAGTTTTCTAATCCCGGTACCTCATCTTACTCTATTGCCACAATTTCATTTTTTTTTTCAGTAAGAAGATTATCTCGATGACTCGAGAGCTACCGCAAATGGAGGGGGTAAGGAGGTGAAGTTACGTAACCTTACCTTTATGTTAACAACACAGAAGTTTATGAAAGTTGCACCGAATGACTGTTACTCTTAATTAGTAGAGGTGCAACTAGTATAGTGAGCGGGGGTGGTGAAGACAATGATCCCCTGTCGTTGGCACCAACTCAAAGAACCTAATCCTAATCTCAAAACCAAAAGTGTGAGCCCCCCACCACCACAAGAAGGAAAAGCCTGCCGCTGGTAGCTCGATCGACGACACTTTAGTGGATAAGATTAGAGACCTCCCTTGATCTGTGCGGTATCTATCAGCAGCCGGAGGCAACCCTGAGTTTAGAGCCACCTCGATTCGGCTGAATGACTGTTACACTTAATTAATAGAGGTGCAACTACTTTAGCGAGTTTTGCATTTTTCCATCACCCAATCCAAAACCAAAAAGTTCATTTTTTTTTAATCCATGCTCTAACTTATTCTACTCTGTATGTTACAAATTTCTAGCACAGAGCCTTCTAAGCATAAATTTTTTGTTGATTCAGCCTTGCAGAAGCATTATGCAGTACTACAGGCGTTGGCTTTGGAAGAAAATGAAATACCTGAAATAAAGGATGAAACTCTTCCTGATGAAGAGGGCATGGCTAGGTATTGTGCGAACACCTTTCGAGGTTTTTTTTTTGGGCCGTTGTTTGCTTTGTTAAAGAAAGCTAATCAGGAACATTTACCTTCTTCAATGTCTGAATTTGCAAGTAAATGTCTCAGCTTAAAATTAAGAATATACTCCATAGCCTTTTTTTTTATAATTAATTTAGCTCTTTTTATGGCTAGTTGCCTGACTAGACTCGTTTTATATCAACAGGCCTGGTATTGTTAAAGTAGTCGAGGAGTTTAGGGTGTCCGTTTATGGGGAACATTATGAAGAAACAGATAATGTCATCAGCGAAGCTTCGAAAAAGCGTAAAGCTATTGCCGATAAGGCAATCCACGAATCTGCTAACTATAACTGGGAAGACCTTGCAGATAATGGAAAGGTTAGATGTATATCCAATTCTTTTGTTAATGATAATGCACTGCAAAGTATAACCTATCTTAAATGTTTGGGCTTTTCTGACAAAAAAAATGACATTTTTTATGATAATCCTATGTCGCAAGCTCTGTGAAAAAAAATCCAAAGCTTGATATTGTTCCATAATAAGCAGGGTTAGTTTTTTTTTTTTTTTTTTTTTTTTTCGGTCCACTTAACACTAAAATTTAGAAATTGAGTAATAACCAATCACATGATGGAGACAATCCTCGTTATTTTGTCAAAATGACATTAAATTTTTGTGATATTCTAGATGGTACCCCTCAATTTTTCCATTTTCTACATGGTACCCTTACACTTTTAGAAACATACATGGTACTCCTAATTGTTGTCATTATCACTAAGTGTACCCCTAAACTTCATTTTCCATCAATTAAACTCAGTTTTAGGCGTTAAATGATTACTTGGACGCGTAACCAAGCTTATCATTTATCATTCTATGACATAAGGACTATATTAGGCTCAATATTCATCTTTGGACGTGATAATTTGGCAGGGGATCAATAAATTTTCCGTCAAATTTTTTTTAGCCCATATATATCAATAAATATTAGGATCGAGACGGATATTGAGTCTAATAGAGTCCTTATGTCATGGAATAATTAATGACAAGCTTGGTTACGCGTCTAAGTCATCACTTTATGCCTAAAACTGAGTTCAATTGATGAAAAATAAAGTTTAGGGGTACATTTAGTGATAATGATAACAATTAGGGGTACCATGTATGTTTTAAAAAGTGTAGGGGTACCATGTAGAAGGTCGAAAAATTGAGGGGTACCATGTAGAATATCCCTAAATTTTTTAAGTGTTGATTAGACCAAAATTTTAATCGTGGGCTAGTAGGGGTACCAATTTCATGACAAAGACGAAGTATTTTTGTCAAGATTTCTCAACTCTTTTTTAGATTTCCATATGATTCCATAATAAGCATTAAATTTTTTAAGTATCGATTGGACCAAAATTTTAATCATGGTAGTAGGGGTACCAATTTCATGACAAAGACGAAGTATTTTTGTCAAGATTTCTCAACTCTTTCTTAATTTCCATCTGAAAATAACTATCTGATTACATGTGCTTCTGTTTGAGCAGCTGAAAGATTTGACAGTGGCAGAGCTGAAGTATTACCTAACGGCACACAAGCTTCCTGTTGCCGGGAAAAAAGAAGCCCTTATCAGCAGAATTTTGACTCACATGGGAAAATGAACCAGCCTGGCCGCCTGGGTTCCAAAATATTCTCCAGGTCGGAGAAAAATTAAGTGTTCACATTCCAGGATTGTATATATTTAGTCTTGGGTTTACTAATGGGCAATTTTCTTGCAATGCTCATCATTCGGGTTAAGCATGTTCTTGAATTTTGCTCTGTTTGATACATGTAGGCATGTTTCGACATGGTTTTACATTGTCATCCTTTCATGGAGAAACATTTTGGGATGAACTTGTAAGTGGTGGATGTTGTACATGAATAAGTGATCTAGTAGGTTTCGTCTATAAAGGGTCGTGTAGGTCACATATTTTTAACTGACATCAGTAAGGTTATGTTGGTTTTCGACTAGAAACATTCATGTCTTGGCAATGACAATAACCGTTCTTCAAACATTGCTAAACTCAATTGAGCCGAGTACATCTGAATTTAAAAGACCATTGCGTAATCGTATAACTGGATTTCTTGTAACAAACTCTTTGCATTAGAGTATTGTTCTTCCTTTTGGTTTGTGTATAAGACTGGAAGAGTACGCTGTACGCATAATGTGAGTACAAATATAAAGGGACGAAGGTTTTAAACATGTGATCCAGCGACTAGCGTTTATAGGACTTTCGTATTAACCACTATGACAAATGAATGAATAATGTCTAAAAAGTAGGAAAATATTTAGTCACATAGAGTATATTCAAATTGGACCATATTTGATTTGTTTTCATGTTAGAAGGGATAAAGAAAAAGAGCATCAAATAAAGAATAAAGAAATATTATGGAAGGAAGAAGGCCCTTAAAAAATGCTAGAAACATGGTTTGTCACGCCTTATGAATGCTCGCTCATTAACTTCCATTCATACAACAAACATACGATTTATTTACATAATAATAATAATCTAACTTTTATTCTCATCTCATCTCATCTCACTCTATAAAAATGTATGTTAACCGCAAATCCCCTAAACATCCGCTCTTCCTCTCATATTACCTTAACAAACAAAACACTTTGATTTTTCAAAACTAATTTACGACCAACTTCATTTTCCTAAAATACTCACCACAATTTCATACTTTACGTGTAACTCTGTTACATACTATCCTCCACCTTCCATGGGCAACATTCGCCGGCCTAAACCGCCCGGCGAAGATCTCACCTTTTTTTCTTCTCCTAACAATATCACTAGTGTACTTTTTTTCACAATGTTTTTTAGCATGGCGTACTTCTTGTTGTATCGATGGAGGGAGAAGATTCGAGAATCGGTTCCGCTCTTCCATGCGATCTCTCCTTCTGAGTTAGCCGCTCTCTTTGGTCTGCTCGCCTCATTGGTATATCTGGTCAGGTTTTTTGGCGTCGACTTTCTTCGTCCGTATTCACCCTTGTCCCCTAAGAAAGTCGATGCCAAAAAATCCGTCGGAGATTACTCCCTCGTCATTAACAATGTTGCAAGGGATAATGTTTTCAATGAGAGCATTGTTGATGACGAGGACGAGGGGATAGTCCAGTCACTACTTAAGGGTACCATGTCATCGTACTCCCTGGAGGCGACTCTGAAAGACTACAAAAGGGCTGTGATTGTGAGGAGGAAAGCTGTGGAACGGGCTGCAGGCAGGTCCTTAACCGGGCTGCCTGTGGATGGTTTCAACTACGAGGCTATATACGGACAATGCTGCGAGATGCCGGTGGGATACGTACAAATACCGGTGGGGGTGATTGGTCCCCTGTTGCTGGATGGAAGGGAATATAGTGTACCGATGGCGACGACTGAGGGGTGCCTGGTGGCCAGCGCTAACAGGGGATGCAAGGCGGTGTATGTCTCCGGTGGGGCTGCCAGTGTCGTGCTGAAGGATGGAATGTCGAGAGCCCCGGTTGTTAGGTTTGGTTCGGCAAAGAGGGCAGCGGAGCTTAAATTCTATATGGAGTATCCTGGCAATTTCGATGCTATTGCTGCTGTTTTCAACAGGTTGGTTTACGTCGCGTATGTTCTGTTTACATTACATTTATTTCTATGAAAAAAATGAACAACTTAAACAGGTTTCTAATTTGTGTCGATACTGATTAGATTAGCTGGTAAAGTTCTAAGAAGTGATACTCATGACGTCGGTTGTCATGTTTCAGTATAGCAAAGTGTCGGATTTAGAATGAACCAACTGCCGTGCTTGCACATCCCATGAACGTCGAATAAGTGCTAAACGCCTAAACCATTAAAGTTACGTTATAATCGAGGCAAAATAAATGGGGTAGACATGTAATCTAGTGTTTGCATACAGATCTAGCAGATTTGCGAAGTTGCAAAGCATAAAATGTGGAATAGCTGGAAAAAACCTATACATGAGATTTTGCTGCAGCACAGGCGACGCGATGGGTATGAACATGGTCTCAAAAGGCGTACAAAGTGTTCTTGATCATATTCTTGCAATTTTCCCTGACATGGATATTATTGGTGTCTCGGGTACATCTCACTTTCTTTTTATCAATTTTCGATTCCACTGAGATATGAGTAGAACGAGTTTTTAGTCATGTCCGATATCTTGGATCACCCAGTGTAAAATTTTCATGGAAGAAATATGATGTGAAGCTAAAGTAAATTATGCAAAAGGGAACGAAATTAATGGGTTGATCTCCCATATAAACCATCTCACATAAGTTTTTTCAACAGGGAATTACTGTTCTGATAAGAAGCCGGCAGCAATAAATTGGGTGGAAGGCAGGGGTAAATCAGTGGTATGTGAGGCAATAATAAAAGAAGAGGTGGTAAGAGGGGTACTAAAGACAAAAGTTGAGACGCTAGTCGAGCTCAACACCCTCAAAAACCTGGCTGGATCTGCGGTTGCTGGGTCATTGGGTGGGTTCAATGCCCATGCAAGTAACATTGTTACTGCCATCTTTATAGCCACAGGTCAGGATCCTGCACAGAATGTCGAGAGCTCTAACTGTATTACTATGATGGAAGCTGTTAACGGTGGCAGAGATCTTCATGTTTCCGTCACTATGCCTTCCATTGAGGTGCTTCCTCTACTCCCATCCTTGATCAACCTTTTTTTTCTCGCATAGTCGTTTTTAAACACAAGGGTAAAGTTGCATATTTCTTACCGACCTTAATAACGTATAAACAGCTATGGTTCCCTAGTATACACTGTATTCCTGTTTCAGATTATATACGGATTAAGTTAGAATATCAGATCAGTTTTATCCAGCCTAGTCGTGAACCGCATTGGTTCCATTCAAACGATGAGCCGTATTTTATCCTTAGACCAGTATGTCTATTTAGCCCCTCATCATCAGTTGATGATTCCCTGGGATTTCCTGAAATTCTTAAATAAATGGTTTGACAGACCACACCTGATACAAATCAGACATAGTTTTCAGTAAACTGGAAATTATGTGCATAAAATACTGCACTTTGAATGCATGGGCCGTCCACTTGTTTCTAACCAACAAAACTTGTTTCCTCACCTGATACAAATCAGACATAGATATCGAACCCATGTCATGAGTACCACATGGTCTCACTGAATACCAACTAAACTATATATCCACGCAATATTTCCTTAACGCTCTCCCTCACGATAGAGTAAGATGTACGATAATCACGGTCGAATATTAAAATCCGCAGGTGGGGACAGTAGGAGGAGGGACACAACTAGCATCACAAGCAGCATGCCTAAATCTACTAGGAGTAAAGGGAGCAAGCAAAGGTAAAGAAGGAACAAACTCCAGAGTTTTGGCAACAATAGTGGCTGCTTGTGTTCTTGCAGGAGAACTCTCTCTTCTTTCAGCAATTGCAGCTGGTCAGCTTGTTAACAGTCACTTGAAATACAACAGATCAAGCAAGGACATTACCAAAGCCGCCTCAATTTAGCTTATTAGATTTTAATAATTTTGTAGGATTAATTATTAACTAATTAATCTTAGAAATAAAAAAATCCCACTTAATTGTAAAGATTAGGGAACTGTCAATGGCATGAATAGTTTTAAGAATCAAAAGGTTGTGCTAGGGTTAGTTTAGGTTTGTTGGTTAAAATAGAGGGAAGCCTGCTTTAGTCAATAATCACTGTGTAGGATAAAGTAGTTAGTTTGTGTTTATTGTAATTAGTAAAATTACAATATATTACCTATTTTGTACAAGTTTTTTTTAGACTAATATCTGATAAAAATTTGTTGCAAAAGTATTAATTTATCTCAGTCCAAAATTATTGTCAGCATTTGAGTTTAGTAGTGAAACAATGAAAATTATGACCAGTATTTTCTCGCGGATAGGTAGTAGTTACTAGCTAGTACTAGTTGCTACCTTTCAAAAAGATGATAAAAAAAAAGTTGTTTTGATAATTAAAAATGACTATATGGTATATCTTCACATATATCTCGAGATATTTATGGTTGAAGTTGACATTGGTTTAACCAATTTTAGATTAAACAAAGGCAACTTCCTTTCTTTTTATATACGGAGTATAAAAAAAAAGGTTCGATGTCAAATGCTTGTGAACAATTCGAACTGACTTGTTATTTGACATTCAACTCTATTTTTCACATGTATACAAGCAAGTTTGGCATGTTCAATTTGTATTATGTGAACTGTGAATTGTTCAATAAAAAAGGATGAAAACATTTAACTTGATTCTTACTTTGAAAACATTTCTATCTACAGTACGCCGTACTGTGTGAACTATGTGAACCGTTGTATGGTGCGAACGAGGAAAAATGACCACTTTATGTTAAAAAATGATCACTTTTAATAGTAAAACGTGACCATTTTTTAACATAAAATGGTCATTTTTCCGGTCGCCGCCCTATATGACGATCTACATAGTACAAGAGATTTTGCGTTCTACCCTAACACAAGTTAGGGGAGTACAAAAGCCATTTTTTTTATAATCACATAGTATCAAAAATCAAATTCAAACCATATTTATCTATAACCAACATCCCGAGAGAGTACCTTTGTCTCGGTCATTTATGTAAAAGTAAGGAGTCGTTTCATTGATCAAGAAATTTAATTTTCCTAGGAACTTCAATTTCACTGCATCCAATTCGGATGAATTTGCAAAAGTGTTTGGTTGTTCATGTAGGAAATAAATTCCATGGGAACTTCCAACGACCAAGGGAGAGTAGGTAAGTCAATTCCTACATCATGTAGGCATTGGAAGTTCATGGAACTTCTAATTCCTCCATTTTCCAAAAATATGACAATTTAACAACCACTGTTTTTGCAAATCATGGAATTTTCCAATTCCAATATTTTTCATGTGTCAACCAAGCAACCCCTAAACAAATGACTTGGATAAAGGGGGTTGTTACTAGAGTTGGTTGATTTTATTTGTTCCCATAAAGGCTGTGCATTACAAGTGCCCCATGTCTGATAGGAGTTCATAGATTATAAATTATACATGAGAGGTAGAACGTCTGATTGTGTAGTGTATTTTCTGAGCTTTATAATAAAGTTTTCGAGTTTTATTTTGAAGAATATGAGTTTTTACTATAAAGTTTTTGAGCTCGTTCACTTGAACATTAAGCTAAAAAATACAACATTGCTCAAAAACTATACTTGTAAATTCAATTAATTATGAGTTCTGCCATCAAAAAATTATTATATAACTTGGAAATTTTAAACCTCAAAAAAAATATATGTAAACTCAATTACTGGAAGGGTATGAGGTAATACATTCGATGCGTAATCCTTTTTTCCGTCACTTAGAGGACAACCCCTTATTGTAATATGATCAACTTGTCCTACACTCCTACTTGACCAAATTACAAGAAAAATTACCAATAAAATTAACTATGAAATAACAACCATTAGTTTTACATCCACTTACTCCTAGAATTTATTTATGGAACTGACTTCTAACTTGCTTATTTAGTTAGTTTCAGAGTATTCATAAGTTAAAAGCAAAAAATAATGGGTTATTATTCGAGAGTATTTTATGTTGAAAGTAAAAAATGTAAACTATTTAGGAGACTTAATAAGTTGCATTTTTTCAAACTACTACCTAATGGAGTAATTATTTTTCGCAAAACAGCTACTTCCTATTAAGCTACATTTGTAACCAAATTGATACCTGACCAATCCTTCCACGACTAAAACGGATATTCCAGCAAAGAAGTCATTTAGCCCCTTAGTTCTTCCAATCATACCGTTATTATTTACCCAATTGCCTCCCTCAAAGATTTTTATCTCCTTATTCTTTCACTCTTAGAACTCCCATCTCCTTTATCTTCCTATGAAAATCTAGAACCATTTCTGATTTCACTGTCCAAAAAACTCTCCCTCAATTTCTACAAATTCTTATTTCAGACGGAGGAATCTGTCTTAAACATGAAAAGGGTAAATAATTTGTATGGTAATAATAGGGTATTAACTGGATTGGTGAAAGATATATGATGACAAAGTGATAGTTAGGTATCACATGGCACTTTGGGAGAGAGCCACACTCTCTGAGCTAAATTTATGGCGCATTGGCACGAAATTAATATTAAAAAAATGGCACCAAGATATGCACACAAAACAAACCGGATATATAATCAATGGAATACAGTTAAATAACTAGAGTTATAGGAGCACACTTAGGTGCGGATCAAATAGGAAGTATTGCAAACCTGACAGTGTACACAATATCTTGTAAAACAATAGAGAACCAACAATGAGGGTTATATCTTAGAAGAAATTTCACCAGGAAAGCTTTTCGCACTCTCAAATAGTCAATCGCTTTTGCCCTCTTGAGCTCCAATTTCCTGCAAGTAATGCTCTGCGTCCAAGGCAGCCATGCATCCTGCATTGTTATAGCACAGAAAATTAAGTAATTATCTGGCAAAACACAAAAAAAGGCCTCCATGAGGATCTCTAAAATCTAAATACCATCCAACAATTAAAAAACTGCATACCAATAACAGCATCACAGAAAAATGAGGTTGTACCTACTGTAACAAAGTAGCGGTAATAAATGAATTCGCATCAAATGCTGTTATTTCTCATTTGATGGGAATGCAAAGGAAGATTTTGTACCGAAATTAATGTTGCATTAATGAATGAATCACTCATATCTAATCAACACTATTTTTAGAGTTATAGGTTGTGTTACTCCGATTCTCCGACACGTGTCGGGAGTGTCTGACACGTGTCGGAGTGTTGGACACGGCTATTTTGGGTGAATTTTCCTATTTCGTCTCGTGTCGGACACTGACACGTGCCCGACACGCGACACGGCAGTTAAGTGAAGTGTCGGAGTAACATAGGTTATAGGATACACAGCCTGGCATTTCTGTTACTTGGCTATAACGAACTCTTATTACCCTCCTTAGTCCTAATTCAACGAATTCTGTAACCAACTTTCCTCCACATTTTACGATCCCAACATATTCTTCTACTTGCATTTTCCTCTACATTTTACTGACTATCTTTAACTATTGTGCCTAAGAAGCATGAACTTTTATAGGAGGTCCGATGATAATTCATTACTGGACGCTGGCAGCATAGCACCAATGACTGCACACCCCAAACTAGCCACCAAGTTCACCATTTATGTCAACCCTCCAACCTTAAAGAATAACAAAAGACGCATTTTCCATCCTTGCCCCACAACCACAATTATCAGCCACATTTAGGGCTCGCTTGGGACGGGGTTAATTATTACGGTAGTAATGGAGACTAAAACAAGAAGAAATGAAAGGAGATTGGTGGTTATTGGTTGTTGTTGAGGGTGGAAAGAGGAGGCGAGGAAGGAAGGGTGTTAACTATTACTCCCTTAATGAAGGGACTATTACACTATCTTTCCCCATTTCCATCTCCAACCCCCATCACTTTCCTTGATTTTTTAGTTCATTTAAGCCCTTATTACTCTGGCAATAATTACCCTCATTCCAAGGGAGCTCTTAGATGTGTAATCACCAAAAATTAACCACCTTCCTTCTGGAGCAACTATCTACCCACAAATTCTACCCTTTCTTTACAACCACTTCCTCCGAGTCCTACCACAATCACTTCTTCTCAGTATGATGGCAAATGTAGCAGTTTAAAGGCTAGTTTTATAGCAATTGAGTTCACATATGTTTAAAATATCTTAGAAAAAAAAACAAACTGCTGTAGATGACAACTAGGAGAAGGGATAACACTGCATATGTTTTTTTCCATAGTAGTCAAAGAGGTAGAACACAGCAACACACCATAGATATCCAAAAACATTACATACAAAGTATGAACTATTAAAAAGCCATTACTGCAAATACGGTGGGGACGCAAAATTGCAGAAGATTCGAAGCACTTCCTCCTAGAACTAGCAACGCATCAAAAGAAACGACCTTTAAGCACACAGGCACACAAAGACATAGATTGAGGCATATATGATGCATAGGATTGAAGAGAGGTTATAATCGTTGGGCGCAAACTACAACCAGGTCAACCACAACTTCACTTCCCACCAAAGAAATCCACATAAAAGTGGCCCTGGTAAGTCCCCTACATCATTCCACCTTCTTTGCTCTCTTTGGCTCTTAGGTAGAGACCATAGACTATATCCATAATAGGCTAGGCTCTAAGTATCATACTCCTCTTACCTTTATCATTTGTTTATCTCCACATCATCCTCATCCTCGTCACTGAAACTGGATGGATCAACTTCGTGTTCAATTTGTACATCTCCCCCTTGCTAGTTGTTGTTGTTGCTTCCCTTTTTTTCTTTGGTGTGTTTCAATGTGTTACACAATGCCACAATGGAGATCATGTCTTGAACCTTTTGAACAAAACTAATGAGACCACAAACCACTAGACTACACTAGACTTTCTTTCCTTACTATGACTTATATTTAAAAGCCGACTTATAAACATCCTCAGAAGTTAGATAAAAATGAAGAATCCGCCACCTTGGCAAGAATAAGGTTCAGGTCTGTGAAATTTTTTGTACTTGAGACTTTTGTACACTCTTTCAAATCACATATTAGCGTTATCTTTTAAATTCTTGAATGTACTCACCAACACTAAGGGGGTGTTCGATTGGAGTTTTTGGAATAGATTCAAGTCATTCCAATTTCCAATGTTTGGTTGGAGCATTTTGGAATGGAATTGGAACCCATATGGATTCTAAATCAATTCCAACCCCTTGATATCCCATACCCACCTCTCCCCCAAAGTTTCCAACTCCATTCCATAATATTTGACATTCCATTCCAATGTCGCCTCTTTTCAAATTTTCAAACCTTTATGCTTAGTAAACTTAAGGGTAGCCACTTGAACATTTTGATTTCATCGGAAGATTCTATTCAAAGACACGCTAAATGCAAGGTAAACTATCAACAAAGGTTTCTAGATTCCGATATATCCCTTCTAAGTTCTAAATTTCCAAGTTGGAGACCTCTCCAAATGATCGGTTTGTGCTATTAGACTTTGCAGCATATCTCCAACTTCCTTTCCCTAGGTTCTCATCTTCTGAGCAATACCTTTATTTTTCTCGATCAAAAACCTCATGTACGCAAGTATCACAACTTTCTTTTTTTTTTAAAAAAAAGGATCAAGTAAACTAGAAAGTTTGTTTTAGCCTCGCTCGAGTGTCAATTTGATGAAAAGTGAAAGTGAATTAAAAAAGGATCTGGACACAGAATGACACAAATTTGGGTTTTGTTTCATTTCACAAAAGTTGAAGTGGAATTTGGAACCGTAATCATGAACACTTCGGTGATTGTGGAAACCTAACTTTGGAATTGTAAAAGTGTCAGAAGTTATTGAAATCATGCAGGAAAAATTGTTGAGTCTAGTCGCAAGTATGTGTTGCCTTGGTTACTATTATAGATTACATAGTTAATTCCCATCTTGCAGTGACATCACCAATATAAGCTATGGGAGATATTGAGTCATACGAATAAGTTGAGAAAAAAGGATATGGGTGTCTTGAAGAAGCGAGGCCTTTGTGACGACAATTGTACAATAATCGATGAAGTTCAAACACACAAACAAACACTATCTATTTGGTAAGGTACACAAAAGAAAGATAGTTTTTCTTAAGCCATCCATAGAACCAAATGTGTTCAAGCATCCATAGATGATATAAGGGAAGGGCATTCAAGAGAGTGGACGATAAGGGGAGAAAAAGATAAAGGTGCATTGTCTAATCCCTCCTATAAAAGCGGGGTGAAGGTACATTGGATTACCTTTATTAGGTTCTTAGGGTCATCCAAAAGCTCCTTACCGCATACGGGTAGAAGGTATGTTCGGTATATTTCTTCACGCACGAACTATAAAGTGTTTGCCCCTTTGAAGGAGTAGAAATTCTTGATAAACAACCACAAAATGGTGAAACAACTAATAACTTATAACGGTCATGACTTCTCTTTGAAAAATCATCTAAACGAAAGGTCTTGCCCGACCCTACACCATAAGAAGGCGAAACAATTAACTAATAACAGGTCACAACTCACCAAGTTTTGTTAGAAAGAAAGTTCCATGATTACCATAAGCTACCCTCTACACAAATCTTCATGCTGACCATAAGCTAACCTCAATTCTCAACCTACTCTTTACTATCAACCCGTAAACGAAGATGCAATACTCCCAAATCACCAAGAGATGCTTACAAATTTAGAAATCACATTCGGCAAAGCAATCAACACAATTTCAATATCACAATTAAACCATAATCATTCACACCATACCAACCCAAAAACAAACATAATCACAATTGACAACAAGAGCAAGAACAAGGATAATAAAGCTCACCAGTTCCGGCAGCAGTAACAGCCTGGCGATACTTCTTATCCTGAACATCCCCAGCCGCGAAAACCCCCTTCACACTAGTCAACGTAGTACCCGGCTTAGTAACCACATACCCATCCCCATCCAACTCCAACTGCCCATCCAAAAACCTAGTGGCGGGCTCATGCCCAATCGCGAAAAACAAACCATTAACCTCCAACTCCTTAACAACTCCGCTCTTCAAATCCTTAACCTTCAACCCACCCAATACCTTCTCTCCATACGCCTCCACAACACCCGAATTCCACACAACTTCAATCTTCTCATTCTCCATAACCCTCTTCTGCATTATCTTCGACGCCCTAAACTCATCCCTCCTATGAATTATATACACTTTTGACCCGTACTTCGTCAAGAAATTGGCTTCCTCCATCGCCGAATCCCCTCCACCAATCACCGCCAAGGGTTTATTCCTAAATATCGGCGCTGCGCCGTCACAGACAGCGCACGCCGATATTCCCTTCTGCCAGAATTTCTCCGACCCGGGGAATTCCAGCTTCTTCGCCACCGCACCGGTGGCCACCACCACGGAATCAGCGGAAACGGTGGTTTCGTCGGAGGAGACGATAAAAGGATGGGTTTTGAAATCGACACGGGTTACGGTTTCGGAAAAGATACGAGTACCGAAACGGACGGATTGTTGTCGGAATTTGTCGGTGATATCGAGACCATTGATACCTTCCGGGAAACCAGGAAAGTTTTCGACGTCGGATGTGGTGGTGAGTTGACCGCCGGCGGCGATGTCGTTAGCCATCCATCCTTCGAAAAGAATGGGCTTGAGTTCGGCCCGGGCTGCGTAGATGGCTGCGGTATGGGCTGCTGGGCCCGACCCGATAATACACAGTCGGGTTCGGAGAGAGGGGGTGGGCTTGGTGGGGTCCATGTGGGTCGGACTTGTGGAAACAGGTGATGATGAGGTGGAGGAGAGAGATTTTTTGAAGAGGTTGAGGAGTTTTGAGCAGCGGGAGGACATTAGAGAGGGGAGAAGGGGGGAATTAGTAGGGGCGTATTTATGTGATTTTTTTATACATGAAACGCGAAACGGGTTGAATTTCATTTTATTCGAGTTTCGCGTTTGTGAGGGATTTTTAGGAGTACGAAACTCGAAACGGGCGGGCGGGAGAAGGAGGGAAAGCGGGAGAACGGGTTTACATTGGAAAATTGGGGAGACGTGGGAAATGGGAGTTTTAGGGTTTAAGGAGGGGTGGGAAATGGGACACGTGGAGTGTGGAGGAAGAAAAGTATGATTGGGGAATAAGTTAAAGGGGTGGAATCAAATTTGGAAGGGGTTTCTTTTGGGCTGGGATTAGTTGAACGGATACGCTATATTGGGCCCAATGTATGAATAGGGGTGTGGGTCCGAATTAATCAAATCATCAATTATACGAAGTATATAACTACTTTAACACTCGTGCGTTACAACGGGGTAATTAACTTGTAATTTTGCATTTTATGTTTAATTTTGTTTACATATGATTAAAATTTCTTTTTCAAATAAAATAAATGATAAATCACTTTGTTAATGAAAAAAATATTGTAAGACTTAAAATTTGTATGTTATTGTTGTAACTGACGTATTTTTATAAGAGCTCTCGAAGACAATACTTGAGTTACTCAAAAATTTTCGATTGATACCGAAGTTCAACGATACTCTTATTTATAGTCATGGGATAACTCAACCTTATGATAATCTGTTTATGTGGGACAATTCAACTA